>CM059280.1:29941233-29966233 GCA_030347295.1 Setipinna tenuifilis
TGTGCTTGTATTTTAGCAAAGTTAGCATTGCCACTAATGTTAGCATAACTGCTAAATAGCTTCAACTAATATAGCTACACAACACTGTAAGCACAGTTAATTACTTCACATTTTAGCATAGTTAGCATAATTAACATTGTTAGCATAATTATCGTTATTATCACAACTCTTAACGAATACTAGCTGAGTTAACCAAGTAACACTGTTAACCCAGTTAATTACTTTGCATTTTAGCATAGTTAGCATTGTTATCATAATGGCTAAATAGCCTCAGCTAATATAGCTACACAACAATGTTATCACAGTTACTTACTTCACATTTTAGCATGGTTAGCATAATTAGCATTGTTAGCATTATTAGCATAACTGCTAACAAGTACAAGCTGAGTCAACCGAGTAACACTTTTAACCCAGTTAATTTTTTTGCATTTTAGCATAGTTAGCATAGCTATCATTGTTAGCATAACGGCTAACAAACGTTTGCTAGGTTAACAGAGTAGCACTGACTACATAGATAACTACTAGAGATAACTACTATAGGCTGCAATACACTCCCATGGCAGAACATTATGCAGGCCATGGCATGGGGATTATGACATCACTCATGAGTTCTATTCCTGAACATTCCACGTTTAAAAAATGGCAGTTGGTCCAGGTGCAACTGCCACAGTATTGTCTGCCTTTCTTTCACCATTTTTAAACTGTCCTGTTTCAAACAGTTTAAGTAGTTGCCGCATCAAAATTTCACAGCTCACAGTCAGATCCCAGACCTCTCTTACAAAGTTTAAATCAAGTTTATAGGTTAAACGGTTGAGTTTTGATCATTTGAAACTTCAGACATGCACCCTGACCTGTTTACAGTAAGATGTTGAAATGTATGGCAAAATCCCATAGACTGTCTGACACCATTTTTAAACTGTCCTGCCTCAAACAGTTTAAGTAGTTGTCACATGAATTTTACACAGGTCACAGTCAGATCCCAGACCTCTCTTACAAACTTTAAATGAAGTTTATAGGTTAAGTGGTTAAGTTGTAATCATTAAAAAACGAAGTGGAGGTTAGAGTGAGGGCAGAGCTCACTCTAGCTGCCTGAACATTCCGCCATTCATTTCAATGGCGACAAAAGTTGCAGAAAAACAACAATAGCGGACGAACGACAAGAGGTACGGTATAGCGAAATGTAGGCGGTCTTGTCCAAACCGGGCCGGTCGTTTTAGAGTTGGAACGGTGTCTCTATCTCGAAAGCCTGAGGAGTAGTAACGTCTGAAAAATCTTGAGTGAGGGCAGAGCTCACTGTAGCTGCTAGAGTAGAGCAGTGTACTGTGACATCATCAGCCTGAACATTCCGCCATTCATTTCAATGGCGACAAAGTTGCAGAAAAACGACAATAGCGGGCGAACGACAAGAGGTACGGTTAATAGAACGGTGAGCGGTCATGTCCAAACCAGGCCGGTCGTTTTAGAGTTGGAACGGTGTCTCCATCTCGAAAGCCTGAGGAGTAGCAACGTCTGCAAAATCTGGTTCAGGAGAATAATAATAATAAACGGGGAGATAACAATAAGTGTGCTTTTTGCAAGCACACTTAACTAGACTGCATTCCCGCAGAAAATGCAAAAAGTGTGCTTGCAAATATGCGTGCCAACATTCCGCCATTCATTTTCAATGGGCCAAAAAGTTGCAGAAAAACGACAATAACGGACGAACGACAAGAGGTACGGTATACCGAAATGTAGGCGGTCATGTCCAAACCGGGCCGGTCGTTTTAGAGTTGGAACGGTGTCTCTATCTCCAAAGCCTGAGGACTAGTAGCGTCTTCAAGATCTGGTTCAGGAGAAGAAGAATAATAAACGGGGAGATAACAATAAGTGTGCTCTGCAAGCACACTTAATAAACGGGGAGATAACAATAAGTGTGCTTTTTGCAAGCACACTTAACTAGACTGCATTCCCGCAGAAAATGCAAAAAGTGTGCTTGCAAATATGCGTGCCAACATTCCGCCATTCATTTTCAATGGGCCAAGAAGTTGCAGAAAAACGACAATAACGGACGAACGACAAGAGGTACGGTATACCGAAATGTAGGCGGTCATGTCCAAACCGGGCCGGTCGTTTTAGAGTTGGAACGGTGTCTCTATCTCCAAAGCCTGAGGACTAGTAGCGTCTTCAAGATCTGGTTCAGGAGAAGAATAATAACTAGACTGCATTCCCGCAGAAAATGCAAAAAGTGTGCTTGCAAATATGCGTGCCAACATTCCGCCATTCATTTTCAATGGGCCAAGAAGTTGCAGAAAAACGACAATAACGGACGAACGACAAGAGGTACGGTATACCGAAATGTAGGCGGTCATGTCCAAACCGGGCCGGTCGTTTTAGAGTTGGAACGGTGTCTCTATCTCCAAAGCCTGAGGACTAGTAGCGTCTTCAAGATCTGGTTCAGGAGAAGAAGAATAATAAACGGGGAGATAACAATAAGTGTGCTCTGCAAGCACACTTAACTAGACTGCATTCCCGCAGAAAATGCAAAAAGTGTGCTTGCAAATATGCGTGCCAACATTCTGCCATTCATTTTCAATGGGCCAAGAAGTTGCAGAAAAACGACAATAACGGACGAACGACAAGAGGTACGGTATACCGAAATGTAGGCGGTCATGTCCAAACCGGGCCGGTCGTTTTAGAGTTGGAACGGTGTCTCTATCTCCAAAGCCTGAGGACTAGTAGCGTCTTCAAGATCTGGTTCAGGAGAAGAAGAATAATAAACGGGGAGATAACAATAAGTGTGCTCTGCAAGCACACTTAACTAGACTGCATTCCCGCAGAAAATGCAAAAAGTGTGCTTGCAAATATGTGTGCCAACATTCCGCCATTCATTTTCAATGGGCCAAAAAGTTGCAGAAAAACGACAATAACGGACGAACGACAAGAGGTACGGTATACCGAAATGTAGGCGGTCATGTCCAAACCGGGCCGGTCGTTTTAGAGTTGGAACGGTGTCTCTATCTCAAAAGCCTGAGGACTAGTAACGTCTTCAAGATCTGGTTCAGGAGAAGAATAATAACTAGACTGCATTCCCGCAGAAAATGCAAAAAGTGTGCTTGCAAATATGCGTGCCAACATTCCGCCATTCATTTTCAATGGGCCAAAAAGTTGCAGAAAAACGACAATAACGGACGAACGACACGAGGTACGGTATACCGAAATGTAGGCGGTCATGTCCAAACCGGGCCGGTCGTTTTAGAGTTGGAACGGTGTCTCTATCTCCAAAGCCTGAGGACTAGTAGCGTCTTCAAGATCTGGTTCAGGAGAAGAAGAATAATAAACGGGGAGATAACAATAAGTGTGCTCTGCAAGCACACTTAACTAGACTGCATTCCCGCAGAAAATGCAAAAAGTGTGCTTGCAAATATGCGTGCCAACATTCTGCCATTCATTTTCAATGGGCCAAGAAGTTGCAGAAAAACGACAATAACGGACGAACGACAAGAGGTACGGTATACCGAAATGTAGGCGGTCATGTCCAAACCGGGCCGGTCGTTTTAGAGTTGGAACGGTGTCTCTATCTCCAAAGCCTGAGGACTAGTAGCGTCTTCAAGATCTGGTTCAGGAGAAGAAGAATAACTAGACTGCATTCCCGCAGAAAATGCAAAAAGTGTGCTTGCAAATATGCGTGCCAACATTCCGCCATTCATTTTCAATGGGCCAAGAAGTTGCAGAAAAACGACAATAACGGACGAACGACAAGAGGTACGGTATACCGAAATGTAGGCGGTCATGTCCAAACCGGGCCGGTCGTTTTAGAGTTGGAACGGTGTCTCTATCTCCAAAGCCTGAGGACTAGTAGCGTCTTCAAGATCTGGTTCAGGAGAAGAAGAATAATAAACGGGGAGATAACAATAAGTGTGCTCTGCAAGCACACTTAATAAACGGGGAGATAACAATAAGTGTGCTCTGCAAGCACACTTAATAAACGGGGAGATAACAATAAGTGTGCTCTGCAAGCACACTTAATAAACGGGGAGATAACAATAAGTGTGCTCTGCAAGCACACTTAACTAGACTGCATTCCCACAGAAAATGCAAAAAGTGTGCTTGCCTTTTAGCATAGTTAGCATTGCTAGCATTGTTAACATAATGGCTAAATAGCCCCAGCTAATATAGGTACACAACACTGTTAGCACAGTTAATTACTTCATATTTTAGCATAGTTAGCATAATTAAGTGTGCTTGCAAAAAGCACACTTATTGTTATCTCCCCGTTTATTATTATTATTATTATTCTCCTGAACCAGATTTTGCAGACGTTGCTACTCCTCAGGCTTTCGAGATAGAGACACCGTTCCAACTCTAAAACGACCGGCCTGGTTTGGACATGACCGCTCACCGTTCTATTAACCGTACCTCTTGTCGTTCGTCCGCTATTGTCGTTTTTCTGCAACTTTGTCGCCATTGAAATGAATGGCGGAATGTTCAGGCTGATGATGTCACAGTACACTGCTCTACTCTAGCAGCTACAGTGAGTGCCCTCACTCAAGATTTTTCAGACGTTACTACTCCTCAGGCTTTCGAGATAGAGACACCATTCCAACTCTAAAACGACCGGCCCGGTTTGGACAAGACCGCCTACATTTCGCTATACCGTACCTCTTGTCGTTCGTCCGCTATTGTTGTTTTTCTGCAACTTTTGTCGCCATTGAAATGAATGGCGGAATGTTCAGGCAACTAGAGTGAGCTCTGCCCTCACTCTAACCTCCACTCGGTTTTTTAATGATTAAAACTCAACCGCTTAACCTATAAACTTGATTTAAACTTTGTAAGAGAGGTCTCGGATCTGACTGTGACCTGTGTAAATTTCATGTGGCAACTACTTAAACTGTTTGAGGCAGGACAGTTTAAAAATTGTGTCAGACAGTCTATGGGATTTTGCCATACATTTCATCATCTTACTGTAAACAGGTCAGGGTGCATGTCTGAAGTTGTAAATGATCAAAACTCAACCGTTTAACCTAGAAACTTGATTTAAACTTTGTAAGAGAGGTCTGGGATGTGACTGTGAAGTGTGAAATTTTGATGCGGCAACTACTTAAACTGTTTGAAACAGGACAGTTTAAAAATGGTGAAAGAGAGGCAGACAATACTGTGGAAGTTGCACCTGGACCAACTGCCATTTTTTAAATGTGGAATGTTCAGGAATAGAACTCTTGAGTGATGTCATAATCCCCATGCCATGGCCTGCATAATGTTCTGGCATGGGAGTGTATTGCAGCCTATAGTAGTTATCTCTAGTAGTTATCTAGGTAGTCAGTGCTACTCTGTTAACCTAGCAAACGTTTGTGAGCCTGAACATTCCGCCATTCATTTCAATGGCGACAAAAGTTGCAGAAAAACGACAATAGCGGACGAATGACAAGAGGTACGGTATACCGAAATGTAGGCGGTCTTGTCCAAACCGGGCCGGTCGTTTTAGAGTTGGAATGGTGTCTCTATCTCGAAAGCCTGAGTAGTAGTAACGTCTGAAAAATCTTGAGTGAGGGCAGAGCTCAATCTAGCTGCTAGAGTAGAGAAGTGTATTGTGACATCATCAGCCTGAACATTCCGCCATTCATTTAAATGGCGACAAAGTTGCAGAAAAACGACAAGAGCGGACGAACGACAAGAGGTACGGTTAATAGAACGATGAGCGGTCATGTCCAAACCGGGCCGGTCGTTTTAGAGTAGGAACGGGGTCTCTATCTCGAAAGCCTGAGGAGTAGCGACGTCTGCAAAATCCAGGACAGGAGAATAATAAACGGGGGGATAACAATAAGTGTGCTTTTTGCAAGCACACTTAACTAGACTGCATTCCCGCAGAAAATGCAAAAAGTGTGCTTGCAAATATGCGTGCCAACATTCCGCCATTCATTTTCAATGGGCCAAAAAGTTGCAGAAAAACGACAATAACGGACGAACGACAAGAGGTACGGTATACCGAAATGTAGGCGGTCATGTCCAAACCGGGCCGGTCGTTTTAGAGTTGGAACGGTGTCTCTATCTCCAAAGCCTGAGGACTAGTAGCGTCTTCAAGATCTGGTCTAGGAGAATAATAATAAACGGGGAGATAACAATAAGTGTGCTCTGCAAGCACACTTAATAATAATAAACGGGGAGATAACAATAAGTGTGCTTTTTGCAAGCACACTTAATAAACGGGGAGATAACAATAAGTGTGCTTTTTGCAAGCACACTTAATAAACGGTGGGATAACAATAAGTGTGCTTTTTGCAAGCACACTTAATAATAAACGGTGGGATAACAATAAGTGTGCTTTTTGCAAGCACACTTAACTAGACTGCATTCCTGCAGAAAATGCAAAAAGTGTGCCTGCAAATATGCGTGCCAACATTCCGCCATTCATTTTCAATGGTGGAAAAGTTGCAGAAAAACGACAATAACGAACGAACGACAAGAGATATGGTATACAGAAATGTAGGCGGTCTTGTCCAAACCGGGCCGGTCGTTTTAGAGTTGGAACGGTGTCTCTATCTCGAAAGCCTGAGGACTAGTAATGTCTGAAAGATCTGGTTCAGGAGAAGAAGAATAAACGGTGGGATAACAATAAGTGTGCTTTTTGCAAGCACACTTAATAATAATAATAAACGGTGGGATAACAATAAGTGTGCTTTTTGCAAGCACACTTAATAAACGGGGAGATAACAATAAGTGTGCTTTTTGCAAGCACACTTAATAAACGGGGAGATAACAATAAGTGTGCTTTTTGCAAGCACACTTAATAAACGGTGGGATAACAATAAGTGTGCTTTTTGCAAGCACACTTAATAAACGGTGGGATAACAATAAGTGTGCTTTTTGCAAGCACACTTAATAAACGGGGAGATAACAATAAGTGTGCTTTTTGCAAGCACACTTAATAAACGGTGGGATAACAATAAGTGTGCTTTTTGCAAGCACACTTAATAAACGGTGGGATAACAATAAGTGTGCTTTTTGCAAGCACACTTAATAAACGGGGAGATAACAATAAGTGTGCTTTTTGCAAGCACACTTAATAAACGGTGGGATAACAATAAGTGTGCTTTTTGCAAGCACACTTAATTATTGGAGACGCACTAAACATCTCTTTAAGACTCAGTTCTATGACGCCATGGCACGGGACCGATTCTATGCTATAGACTGTAAATTACATTGTTGTCTTGTGTTACAGCAAGTTCAATGCATAATACCAATACCTCATTATGCTAAAGACGTAAACATGAAATGCTACATAAATAGAAGAAAAGTCATTTGCACTGATAACATTAATAATCACTGCTTGTTATTCTATAACTATCAATCAGTATTTTAGTTCTTACCTCCATGGATTCGCCTATATGGAGGTAAGAACTAAAATACTGATTGATAGTTATAAAATAACAAGCAGTGATTATTAATGTTATCAGTGCAAATGACTTTTCTTCTATTTAAAACTTGGGAAATGTTGTGCACTGTACATGTTGTGACTGTTGTTGTTTTATTTTTTCCATATTATTGTGTTTCTGGATTATTTTATATTTTCTTCTGAAGGTGTAGAAAAATAAATCACACTTGTCATGAAACCCACAAGTGCAAGCTCTCAAATACTTTTGGAAGTTTGTGTGTGCTTCAGAGGCTGAGAAATCACTTATTTAATAGGTGTTGACATTATTGTTGAAATTCCAGAAAAACCTCAGGATCTGGGAGGTTGTTTTAAAATCACCTTTAGGATTTTTAGGCCTTTTTTCCAGGCGTTTTAGGTCTTAATGGGTTAAGAATTGAATGCATATTCCCAATCCTGATATAGTCAGGTCCCTCTAGCCAAGTCCACTACTTAGCAGACGTCTTGGAAATACCTTCAGTGAGGTGATACAGGCAAATGAGATCAGAGTCATATCCAAATGCACACAGACACTAGCACCATTCAGATGTATTAAACAGCACAAATGCGCACAAACACTAGCACCAGTCAGACTTATTAAACAGCCCTTTTTGGGGCGTATTAGTAAATCACTGCTCAAGTCTGACACCAAGGCCATAAACAATGTTTCATTTCAAATAAGGATAAATATAAACTAATGCCAATAATGGTGGCCCATGTCGTTAAACGGTTAAAAACAGAAACAACGCTTTGACCACACACAGTCTTCTCCAGGCTGTCAAAACACTAAAACACTAAAAAATGTACTCCACTGTGGGGCTGTTTCCATGGACACAGTGACAGTAAAAATGCAGATTAAAAAGGACATCAGTGTGATTGACTCTGAATAATTTTAATATAGAGGAGGACTTCCAAATATTGATCACACATCTTTGTGTAACAGCCCTATACATGCTTTCCTCAGGGTCTTTATCCCCATCCCTTGTAACATCTTTTCCATTTAGTCAATTTATCAAGTCTGGTCTACAATGAGTGTATCTATCAAAGAGGAAACCCTATAGGACAGTGCTTCCTGTGGAGGGAAATATATTTGATTACCGGACTACCAGCCTAAAGCGAAGGACACAATAACAATACCAGCACATAACACTAAGCTAGACTGCTAGCCCCACTGGCATACTAACCACTTGACAGATTGGTATAAATTAGGTATTCTTATTCAAACAGACGTGTGTGTGTGTATGTGTGTGTGTGTGTGTGTGTGTGTGTGTGTGTGTGTGTGTGTGTGTGTGTGTGTGCGTGCACATAAGCAAAGACTTACGGGATGACTTTGATGTCCTCTTTGCCGTGTAGAATATAATCGATGCCTTTGTAGAAAATGATTTCCTATGAGAGGAGAGATCCCATGAGTTCGGTTTTAACTCCCTCTTTAAACTCTTCAGTGACATGACACGTCAAGTTATGCTGAACCAATAAACACTATCAGTCACAGATTATATACATGGCCAAATATATGCATACATTTCTTAATATAGATTTCTTCGATTCCTAAGACAGCTAAGCTTACATCAGGTGACCTCACTATGAGAAAATCACCTCTCTGTGAATCTATGTTCAACATGCCTTTTAAAATACTTGAAATACATTTGAGATGAGAAGAGACTGGTAGGTGAGAGCAAAGGAGAGGAGAGGAGAGGAGAGGGCAGGTGATACAGGTGAAGAGGAGAGGAGAGGAGATGAAAGGGGAGGAGAGGAGAGGAGAGGACAGACAAAGAGGAGAGACAGAGAGAGGAGAGGTAGTATGAGAAAGACAGGGGAGAGGAGAGGGTGAGGAGAGAGAGAGAAGAGAGGAGAGGAGAGGAGAGGAGAGGTGATATGAGGAGAGACAGAGAGAGAAGAGGGTATGTGAGGTGAGGAAAGGAGAGATAAGAGATGAGAAGAGAGGTGAGGTAAAGAGAGGAGAGGTGGAGAAGAGAGGAGAAGAGAGGTGAGGTAAAGAGAGGAGAAGAGAGATGTCTCACTCTGCCATCTGGGGTCTTGGGTCCATCGTAAGGAGGCACCTCTCCCATCAGCACCGGCCAAAGGTCAAAGAACTCCTGCAGCATGAAGACCAACACGTGTCAGGCCCTACTCTCTGTCTCACACATACATATAGATTACAGACACACACACACACTCTCACTCTCACCCTCTCACTCTTTCTCTCTTTCTCTCTCTCTCTCTCACACACACACACACACACTCTCTCTCCCTCTTTCCCTCTTTCTCTCTCTCTCCCTCTGTCTTTCTCTCTCTCTCTCTCTCCCTCTGTCTTTCTCTCTCTCTCTCTCTCTCTCTCACACACAGACACACACACAGACACACACACAAATACACACAGACACCCTTTCTTGCTGGGAATTAATTGGCACAATGTTGCCAAATGACATCAGTGCTGTTTTGGTCAGTCCACACCGGAGTTTGACAAATGGTGTAAGTGGAGACAGCGTGGCTGCCTTTGGAGGACTCAGGCTGAGTATTCTGGCAGGGAGCAGCATCCAATAGCTGCATTCTGGCCCAACCACACGGACATAAGTGAAGCTGGGGCTTCAGTGATAAACATACTAAAGGCTGCAGGTGTAAAAGCAACCTCAGGTACACACAGGGATCAATCACTGGAACAGTGCATACACACACACACACACACACACACATACACACACACATACACACACACACACACACACATACATTTGCGCACATGCGCGCACACACACGCACCTTAGTTTTGGTCATGTCCAGCAGGCCTACAGAATAGCGGTCACAGTTGAGGAAGGCCCTGACAGTGTAGAGCGCCTTGTGGAACTGCCTCTCAATGTCCGTCAGCTCCTCAAACACCTTGCTGGCCGACCACAGCAGCACCTGCACACTCACACACACCACACACACACACACACACACACACAAAACACATACACACTTAGGTTCAGTCTGCATACACAAAACTAAACAACACTGTCTAAACATGTGTATGACAATGTTTGACACATGATTCCTCGCCACACACAGATATGTACTGTATATGACAGGGTTGGTACTTGTTGCTAATGAGCTACACTGTACACATGTAGACAGTGAGCATGCAGCTATATTACAGCAACATTTTCTGTTGCACAGCTGGGGAAAAAAGGGAAAGGTCACACAACATGAGCCTGAATGAGGTTAGTGTGTGCTACTGCAGAACAGCTCTGCCAGGGCATTTTACCTCCAAACACAAATACACATGTATGCAGTGCACACATGCATGAACAGGCACACACACACACACACACACACACACACACACACACACACACACATGCATGCATGTACACACACACACACAGACACAAGCCTTCATTTACTCACACACACACACACACACACACACGCACACACACACACACCATGCATAGTTGCTATTTTGGCTCATGACATATAGGTGATCTGTACATTAGTGCTTGTGGTAAAGTCTCACCTGTCCTCGTCTGGTCTCGCAGTTGTGCAGGTAGCTCAGGTGATACACTCGCACCACAAGGTTGGCAAAGTTAAGATATTTGTTGAACACCTGGAGAAGACATCAGGACCATTAGATGGTTCTCATTAAATGGCCACACAGCCTTTCAGAAAATAATTCATCAGGATTCCACTCAGGCCTGTTCACAAAACACAGAGGAAACCTGACTGCATTCAAACCACCGAAGAGCCAGGGAGACAGCCATAGCAACAGAGAGAGAGAGCACGATAACTGGACTGTAGCCTTCTGTCTCTCCTTCCTCTACGTATTAGAACCAACCAGGCTGGTTGGTGTATTTCAAAGGATCTGTACCATCATCTTATACATATATACACCAGACACATGTATACCTACTGTCATCTTATACATAATATATTTCAATATACCTGTACCATCATCCTATACATGTAGACATAGGCATACTCTGTACCTGTACTGTTGATGTATAAATGTAGACTCCTATACCATGGTGTTCATAGCCTTAACAAAGCCCTCTCTTTAAGCCAGATTTGTATTCCACACTACTAGCTTAGAGGTCCAGGCTGTTTAATTTGCTTTCCCTCACTCATTCAGTGTGGAGATGGGAACAAAAACGGGTTCGAAATGTGGAACATGGAAAGAAGATAGAGAAGGCCATGAATATGTAAATCCTGATGTTGATTCTGATGTTGGTTTCTTTATATTCATGACAACACAAGATGTTCATTACACAAACACTGCCATGCTGGGAGAAAAAAATGTAAATCTGTGTGGCACCACAAGGGGATATGTGGTAGAGGCACGCTATGTCCCCTCACAGAAATGGCCTCCCTGCCACAAGATGGCCGCCAAGGACACTACACTCCCTAGAACACACCAGTCCGACAGGTGTAGGTGTTTGGCTGCACTAATTGAAGCAGAAGCTCACACAAGCAGGAGGGAGAGAACAAAAGGGAGCAGAGACTGCATGAGTAGCCTCACTAGGAATTGGATATACCGAAGAACCAGCGACAGGCAAGTCCTTGAAAAGTGGAGAATATTAAGAACAAGCCCAGGACTTACTGTGGTGCAAGTATTACAAAGTTTTGGTGTTTGTGCTCCTGAAAACCTTTTTTGTTGGACTTTGCCCTCTCATTTTTCTGTGGTGCCAGAACTAAAAAACTATTTTTTGTTTCTCCTGAAAACTGTTTTGAAGCTAGAATCAAAAGCTTCTTTAAGTTTGAACTTTGTGTGCCTGATTCTCTGCACACCCTTGCCAAAAAGTAGTATACTCAGACAGGACATCACAGCACACAGTGCACACAACGAAATTCAGCCTCTGCTTTTAACCCATCACCCATGTGACCATGCTCAGGGTACCTCAGTCACAGGGGAGGATGGAGGAGAGAGCTGGTCATTCACTCCTTCCACCCACCTGTCGGTGTCAGGAATTGAACCTGTGACCTTTTGGCTGCAGGTCCAGCTCCTTAGCTGCTAGCCCATGACTGCCACATTCACATTTTTTCACACTATTTTCCTGGTTTACTTGTTGTGATTTAAGTTTGCTTGGCATAGCACTTGTAGCTTACTATTTATATACTTGAAATATACTCCTTAAAGTATTCTTAAAGTTTACTCAAACTGTATGTACACAAGAGTGTGATGCATTTACAAAATCATGAGACATAATGTTGAAAACAAGTTTGATATATTTTCAAACATACAAACAAAAACAAAAACCAAATCCTTCCTTCTCAAATACTTCCTTACTAGGGAAAATAAAAGGAAAAAGTGCACATTTTCATGTATAACAGGACTAAAGTGCTTCCTTGTAGAAAAGGGTAAAAGAAAATTGCACACCTTTGTAACCAAAAATAAATAACTAGATAAAAAACAAATTCTGTAGTTTTATGAGTTCTTTTCATTTATTTTCTTGGCATACCCTTAGCAAAAAGAAGTTTATTAAAGTTTACTATAAGTATACTTATTTTAAACTAAAACTGAGGAAGTATACTTGAAGTTGACTTTTATAAACTATACTTTATATACTTATAGAATAGTTTAGTAAAGTAGGCTATACTTGGCTTATACTGAAACTTCTAAACAAAGTCTAAGACTAAGTACATTTATACTAACACTTACACTTATACTTTAAAATGAAAACATATGCTTTTCCTTCAGTCAAGTCATTGACTCGTGCTTAGCATTTAATTTATATATTAATATAATATACGTTTAAAACTTAACAGTATATAGTAGCCTATGTGTGCTCAATTGCATTATCTTTATGTACCTTAAAATCATACACAAAAACAGAAAAACATTTGAATTGACTTTTTTGAGGTAGCTACTTGGCAGTCCTTGGTATCTCTGCTGCGTCATCCTCCAAATATCTTCTATATGGTCCGTTTCGCTATGTTAGCTCTAATGAGCTGGCTGTTCAGCTTCTTCCAGCTGACTGGGTGGTATCGCATTGCACTTCGGTTTTTGTGTATGATTTTAAGGTACATAAAGATAATGCAATTGAGCACACATACTATATAATGTTAAGTTTTAAACTCCACCATTATATTATATTAATATATAAATTAAATGCTAAGCACGAGTCAATGACTTGACTAAAGGAAAAGTATATGTTTTCATTTTAAAGTATAAGTGTAAGTATAAATGTACTTAGTCTTAGACTTTGTTTAGAAGTTTCAGTATAAGCCAAGTATACTTTACTATACTATTCTATAAGTATATAAAATATAGTTTATAAAAGTCAACTTCAAGTATACTTCCTCAGTTTTAGTATAAAATAAGTATACTTATAGTAAACTTTAATAAACTTCTTATTGCTAAGGGTGGTTTTTGTTTGTATGTTTGAAAATATATCAAACTTGTTTTCAACATTATGTCTTCTGATTTTGTAAATGCACCACACTCTTGTGTACATACAGTTTGAGTAAACTTTAAGAATACTTTAAGGAGTATATTTCAAGTATATAAATAGTAAGCTACAAGTAATATGCCAAGCAAACTTAAAGTATAACAACAAGTAAACCAGTAAAATAACCAAAGTTTATAAAAGTATACTGAATGGGGTAGTCATGGGCTAGCGGCTAAGGAGTTGGACCTGCATCCATCCCTGTGACTGAGGTACCCTAAGCATGGTCACATGTGTGATGGGTTAAAAGCAGAGGCTACATTTCGTTGTGTGCACTGTGTGCTCACAATGACAAATGGGAACCACTTCATTTATTTTATTACTTTATAATAAACTAAAAATAGGAACTTGTAGTACATAACTAGTACAATGGCAGTATATAAATAAGTGTACTTGTGTTATACTTTAAGTATACTACAGGGATATACCAAGTATATTGACAGTATATAGATGAGTTTACTTCTTGTATATTTTAAAGTGTACTTTTGTAAACTTATAATTAACTTTAAAGTATACTTAAAGAATACTTTTATAAACTTAAAATGTTCCAATTTAATACAAAAAAAGTATTAAATTAGTATACCTTCTAGTACACTAAAAGTACATGGTGTGTAGTATACTTTCTATACTTACACTTATACTAAAGTATACTTCATAAAATAAACTTTAAGTATACTACTTTTTGCTTAGGGTACCACCATGATGTTGCGCAGTAGAGCCTGCCTCCTCCTCAGTGGTGAAGTGGGGCCCTACCTCCTCATCCTCAGTGGTTATGTGTGACTGTGTGAGCAGTAGAGCCTATACCTTTCTCCTCAGTGATAAAGTACAGTCCTACCTCCTTATCCTCAGTGATGTACAGCCCTACCTCCTCAGTTTCGGTATTAAAGTGGGGCCCTACCTCCTCATCCTTAGGGGTGAAGTGTGACTGTGCAAGCAGTAGAGCCTACTTCCTTATCCTCAGTGATGAAGTGGGACCCTACCTCCTCATTGTCAGTGATGAAGTACAGCCCTACCTCCTCATCCTCAGTGGTGAAGTGCGGCCCGTCCAGTTTGTTGACTGCCATGATGACGGCCACCATGTCTTTGCCATTCATGATTGGCGTGGCCAGGATGTTTTTGGTCTGGTACTCCTGCAGCAGGTCCACAAAGTCACTGAAGTGTTCGTCCTGCAGGGGGCGGAGGGAAGAGGGGAAAGGAGGGGCAACTCAAGAGTCATGGGAGGGGGTTGGAGGAAAGGGGGGGGGGATAAAAACAAGCTCAGATACAATGTGCAGCATAATTAATTTATAGCCCTAGAACCTGCTGTCTCTCATATGCCACTCTGTCCTTTAGCAATAAACCATTCATTTTAAATTCATTGCAATTCTGTCTCCCAGAGACAGGGTGTGTAAGACAGAAAGCATGTGAGAGGGGAGAGTGTGTATGTGTGTGTGAGTGTGTATGTGAGAGAGATGGAGAGAGATGGAGAGACAGTCAAGCCCTGAGGTGAATGAGATATGGTAGGAAAGTAAATCCCACTATTTCGCTGAGTTGTAGAACAAAGCTTTAGCAATCTGACCTTTAGAACTAATCCAGCTTCGCTCTAATTCAGCAGGGATTAGAGTTTCTCATCCCATGGGACACACTGACACCCAGAGACTGGCTCCACACTGCAGGGGCCAGAGACGGGATTAATGCCAAAGCCACAGCCAGCAAGCCAGGCAGCCAGAGCCACAGCCCTCAACCAACTATCCTTAGGCTATGATAGTCTACTGCTTTTGTTTGTCACCTGCTCACCTCAAACTGTTATGTCTTACCGAGCTGTGACACACCTGCTCTTTTTGTTTCATATTTCTTTTGGCAATGAGAATGTCTTAATAGTGAACAAAGTAAATTAAATATACTTGACTTTTTTACTGCTTCGCTTGTCAATCTTTTTTAAATGATGGTATGAAAGTCTATTCCCTATGACACTGTAGCCTTCACTTCACTCTAGAGCTGGTGGAGGTATGTACATTTTTAAAAGTGAGTATCGTTTGTTGTCTTGTGGCGATAAGTGTACATTTCAAAAGTGAATGTAGCACACTGTAAAACTGATTGTGAATGTGAATGTAACACACTGTAAAAAGGTGCTTAAATTGTTCTTTAAATACATAGAGAGTAAAAACTGTGAAAGGTTCTTCACAAAAGAAATGGTTCTTCAGAGCCCCAGATAATAATGGGCTATGCTGTGTCATACCGGTGTCAAATTTAAAGAACTGCTGCCTTGACATTTTTTTGAAGCACTGAAAAAGGTTCTTCTATGGCATCGCTCTGAAAAACTGGTACAGGCCCCATTATTTTGTAGAGTGTATATCATTGGGTGCTCCTGTTATTGTATTTGTACAAGTTCAAGTTCAATTTATTTATAGCACATTTCATCCAACAGAAGCTGACCAAAGTGCATAAATAAAAAATAACACAAAAATAAAACCAAAATAAATAACAATACTGGTAAAGATATTATATACAGTCATAATACACATTCATAATAAAATAAAAACAACAATAATAAAAACAATATACAGTCATAATAAAAACATAGGATCAGAGAAAGCTAATAAAAAGAAAAAAAGTCTTAATTATAATTGCAAGCCAAAGAAAAAAAAATGTTTTTAGGTTACGTTTAAAACTACTATTTGTGCTACATTTCACATATGTAGCACAAACAGTAGTTTTAACCGAGGACCAGCAACAGAAAACGCTCGATCCCCACTTGATTTCTTAAGTAAAAATGGAATAGAAAGCAGGTTTCGGGACAATGCCCTAAGCATTGGCAGAGCTGAATAAGGTGTTATTAAGTCTGTGACATACTGAGGAGCTAATCCATTCAACGCTTTAAAAACAAATAATAGTAATTTAAAATCTATTGTAAATTTAGTTGCCAGCTTCATCAAAATAGGAGTAATGTGCTCTCTTTTTCAGTACCTGTTAAAAGTCTGGCAGCTGCATTTTGGACAAGTTGAAATCTGGCTAAAGTAGATTGAGTAAGGCCTGTATATATTGCATTACAGTAGTCAAGTCTTGATGTAATGAAGGCATGAATGAGAAATTCAAGGTCCTTTAGAATTAAAAATGATTTAATTTTAGTAATTGTTCTCAGTTGGTAAAAGCTGCTCTTAACCACATTACTAATTTGTTTATTAAAATGTATCAAAGTAGACACCAAGGTTTTTAATTACCCTGTGATAGTTGGGAGACAAGGTGCCTTTTTTGAGGTCTGAAATCTGATTAGGAGGACCAAATAGGATAACTTCAGTTTCATTTTCATTTAACTGAAGGAAATTCCTTGACATCCAACATTGAATGTCATTTAGACAATTGAGAATCGTAGGCATAGATGAGGCATCATCAGATTTAACAGGGATATACAATTGGATGTCATCTGCATAACAGTGGTAATGAATTCCATATTTTTCAAAAATAGAACCAAGGGGAAGCATATACAAAGAGAATAACAGAAGGCCTAAAATAAACCAGTTCTACAAGCTTGTTAACTCTGAATGAAAAATAAAGGCTGGTGCCCTGTGCCATGGATTAGAGATTTAGATCTTTAAACACAGAAAGTAATGAACATTTCATGCCTGTGTCAGAAGGGGCCAATTCTCTGTAGTTTGCTGTGGAACTGAGTGGGATAATTAAAACAGAAGGATGGGCCATGAAGGACTATGGGAACCATAATCAAACTCTGTCTCTGTCTCTGTCTCTGTCTCTGTCTCTGTCTCTCTCTCTCTCTCTCTCTCTCTCTCTCTCTCTCTCTCTCTCTCTCTCTCTCTCTCTCACACACTCACACACACACACACACACACACACACACACACACACACACACACAGAACAAAGATAACAGAAACCAATTTAAAACCAGTCATTAAGGGTTTTACAGAACAATGAGTTTTTTCTGTCTTCCCTTCCACACTGGTGATCAAGGCCTGGATCATTACAGATGGTCATCAATCAAACGCATTCACAGGTATATTCCCTCACAAACACACACACACACACACACACACACACACACACACACACACACACACACACACACACACACACGCACGCACGCACAGGCACACACACACACACACACACACACACGCACACAAACACACAGACAAACATGAACACGCACACACATACACTCCTCAAGCTTTAATGTCCCTCTCACAAGCACTTTGGCACTTTCAGTATAGCATTCCACATAGTAATGATGAAATATCTCAGATATGCTTTACTATCTGATTTAGAAAAGGGACATGAATTTGGTTCTTTAACATTTCATTTAGTATTCCATGTAATAATGACTTCTATCTCAGACATGCAGGGTTATTTGTTTTTGGGAGACATGACTCAGAACGAGAAATGAATCAGGTTGAACATGAATTAAAAACAAATATTGGTTATTAAACAGTCAAACACTACCACCTGGTGGTACTATATGGCATTACATCCTCCTGGCCATCCTAAGACCTATATGACGGCACAACAGGTGTCTGAGCAGGCATACTCAGGCTGACTCTGGACCTCACCTGTGCAGCTAAAACAGGTAGACAGCACTAAATGTAGACCTCACCTGGGCACCTAAAACAGGCGGACAGCACTAAATCTGAACCTCAAATGTGCAGCTAATACAGGGGGTCAGCACTAAATCTGGACCTTACCTGTGCACCTAAAATAGGTAGACACCACTAAATCTGCACCTCACCTGTGCACCTAACACAGGTAGACAGCACTGACTCTGATCTACTCACCTGTGAGACGTCCTTCACATTGACCATCTTCTTGGTGAGGGCCACATGTCCGATGATGCCAATGTCAAGTGGATAGACAATCTCGCTGTCGGGTGGCACCAGGCAGTCCTCGAGCGTGGCATCCTTGTGCACATTGAAGAGGCGTGTGGCCAGCTCCGCCACACCATTACGCTGCCGGTACATGAACAGGCTCATGCGGTCAGCGCGCAGCATGAAGCACATGTGCCGCATCACGTTGAATGTGGCCTTCTCCATCTTGATGTCCTCCTGGATGTCGCGGATGAGGTCGAACACGATCTCGCTCTCTTCCAGAGAGGTGAGGGCATGGAACTTGCTGATGTCTACATGAACGCCTGTCTTGCCACTCAGCAGATCCGAGATGACCTGTGGACGGAACTTGGAGTCATAGTACTCCTTGGCGAAGGCTGGGTTGCTGTCCAGGAACTTCTCAGCCACATCCTTATCCACGGCACCCATTTTGTCGTGTCGGGGTACTTACAGAGAATGCAGAGCAGGGACCAGTGTGCTGTGTGGAGCACTGAGGCTGTTTGCTGCTGCTGCTGGGTTGGCCCTGGACCAGAAGCTCTGCTCTACACCTGCAGGAAGGCAAGGAGAGAGTGTGGGGGATTAACAGGATCGCTTCACACAGGGGTGTGTGTGTCCTAATCCTGTATCCTATTACATCCTGGGATTATAAAATGTATACGCATGGGGTGAACACACTTGATAGGCATATCCTAAAAACATTCACAGACACTCACAGACACACACACACACACACACACACACACACACACACACACACACACACACACACACACACACACACACACACACACACACACACACACACACACACACATCATACAGTGTAATGTCTCCTGCAAATGCCCCTTTAGATATGTGGGTCGTTCATTTCATCAGTAAATGCCATAAACTGAAGCTAGGATTGATAGCATAATGCCACTAAGCACTGAGGCAGGCCCCTGACTTGGCTGCTCAGTGTGGGCTATCTGTGCTCTGCGCTGTTGGTTGCCTAATCACTTAGCACGGAGCAGTGCTTATGCAGCCCAGATGGCCAGGCAGAGCAACTGCTTTGTGTTTGGCTCAGTATCAGTTTCAATAAGGGGAGGCTATTAAGATTAACGAACTGAAGCTCTGTGCTAACAGCATCAGAAACAAGCACACAAATGCTTATACCTGTGTAAGAAATCAACACCATTTACATCTCGGATTTTGTGTAGAAGTCGGAATAAGTAAAGGTTTTTTTAATACTACCACTCTCATAATAGCTGACCATTTTTCATGCATGTAAACACACTGATTACTGAATGATGGCTGGTTCCTTATCTTTATTAAATGCTTGTTTTTGCTTTTCTCTTGCTGTGTTTCTGGCCTTTTTACTTTAATTCATATATGTTTATTTATGGGCTTTAAAGTTCTGATTCCTTTCCATAATAACTTGTATAGCACAGTTCATATATACAAGATGCAGCTCAAAGTGCTTTACAGTTTGGCAAGGTCACAACAAGACAACATTTCTTGCAGTCCAATGGCATCGAAGCAATTGAACAAAATAATGAAATGGTGCAGTGACATAATGATGCAATGACCTGTTAATGCAGGCTCTTGCGTGACACAACACTGCAATGTCACAACAATGCAATGCCCCGTTGATGCGGGCTCTTGCGTGACACAACAATGCAATGTCACAACAACACAATCCCCCGTTTCCGTGGGTATATCTCTTTGAGTTAATAGCAGTGTTTGGTCAACTTGTCAGTATAGTCCAATTGAAAATACCAATCTGATGTCCTTCATAGTTTTAGGCATAGCATTCTGACTAACAGCACTGACATCTTTGGTCATGGAGTGACTGGAGCATCTGATAAAGAGATACATTGTAATCCAAACGCACCATCTGATGGACCCCCTGCAATTTGCATATCAAGCCTCCAAAAAGTGGAGGATGCAGTTCTGACATTAATGCACCTAACGGCCGAATTGGCGCTCAATGAGTGTGCATGTATCAGTGATACACAGCTTGATAACAACTGTTTACCAGTCACCAGTCACCAAAGACGATTGTGAAATGTGCACAAACGATTCCAACCATTTTTGAGTCATTTGGGTGTTGATGGGGTGCTGGGTGACCCCAGGTCAAACAATTAAATGTTGAACATGGTAAAGACGGTTTGTGCACAAATGCTAATTTTGTACAAACATGTACAGTCATTTGGGTGTTGATGGGGTGCTGGGTGACCCCAGGTTTCCAATCTGATTAATGTTGAATATCATGAAGACGGTTTGTGCACAAATGTTAATTTTACCTGCACAAACAAAGCACAAACGATTCCAACCATTTTTGAGTAATTTGGACGGGGTGCTGAGTGATCTCAGGTCACCAACCTGTTCAAAGTTAAATATCATAAAGAGGGTGTGTGCTAGCCTGGCTAATGCGACTTATCAATGCTCTGCGAACATTGGTCTGGCCAAGATGTGTTGTAAACCCATTTCTCAGAGGGCGGGCTTAACCCACGTGTGTGAAATGCCTGTGTTTGCTACTGGACGAAGCTTCGACCAATCACATTAGTGTCCATGTATAAGACAGAGAATAGTAACGTGCATATGAGTAAACAAAAACGTAACTGCACAAAAGCTCGAAATTCCATATGCTATCGCTGACAATGCAACTGCAACGTGCAGCTATTTTGCCAATGAAATAGCTCCACAACTTTGCAAGATATTACTGTGTTGTTCTGCTATTTACATACTGTAAACTGGGTTGACTTGGCAACACTTACCATTTATAAGTCAGATGAACCTCGTCGACAACAATGCCAAGGAGATTTTCTTTGTAGACTTCGTTGGCTAACATGTTCATCCATCTTCCAAAACAGCAGCTACAGCTGCATTGAAATCTTGCCGTTGCTCCACGTTCGCCATGTTGACAGTGACTGAGGTAGATTTCCGGTCGCTAAACTACCGCGTCATTGCCTTTTTGAAATGCTAGATTTTCATTGGTCCCAGTTTCTCTGTTAATGTAGAACGGTGTAGACAGGCAGCTTGGCCAGACTGACTTTGCAGGCGAAATGCAAATGCAGCGGCACAGGAAGTATGGGCGTGACAACTTTAAAAGGTATTTCAGTTTCATGTAGTTTCATGTTAGTTACTGCACTTGTCAGGCAGATGTGGTGGTATGACAAGGTTAATATTAGACATGTTCGAGTTACAAACCCGTTTGTCAGCGTTTGTCTGCGTCTGTCTACATTATGTCAACGAGAACTGCTCGCCACAGCATGGGTGGGCGTTTAAAAGGCTTCGGTCAAGTTGGACACAAATCTTCAACAAGACTAAGCTTACACCTTCCCGATCTTTGTAGTAGATGACGGAGAGGTCATGTTTTGTGTGTGGGGGACAAGGAGGGGCAGGCGGTTGTAGTAGGGTGCATTGAGACTTCAAGTCAAGTCAAGTCTTTTTTTTTAATAGCACATTTAAACAAAACAACAGAGATGCCCCAAAGTGCTGCACAACACAAGGATGAAAAATAACACGGCAAAACCATAACGCAAAGACCATTAATAGGTGTAGCCTACTCACACAAAGCAATAAAATAAAAACGAGATTAACAAATACATAAATAAATAAAAGAGTGATCAGCATCAGATAAATGCCCCAGAACAAGCTAAAAAGAGAGAGAAAAGATATGTCTTCAACCTGGACTTAAATATATTACATATAAGTTAAGGAGTTCAGTGCCAGATGGCCACACAACACACCTGCACAGATGTCGATGAACTTTAAACCAACCATGGCAAAGTTGCGTCACCACGGAGGCGTTAGTTAGACGCTTGTAAACGCGTGGAAGCATCTACAAGAGCCACGTTCGACTTGATGTAAACGTTTACATGCGCTTACATGCACTTGCAGTCAGTGATGCATTGTGGGATGAAAATGTTGCATGATGGTTAGACTTCATGACTTTGTGTCAGACTTGCCAGAAAGGCGTGGCGATGTCAACAAAACGTGACAAGCTGGTTTAAAGTTCATTGACGTCTGGACTCATGTGTTGTGTAGCGCTCTGTCGCTGAACTTCTCATCTTATATGTATGTTATTTTAGTCCAGTTTGAAGACATATCTTTTCTCTCTCTTTTTAGCTTGTTCTGGGGTGTGCATCTGATGCTGTCAAGCTCAATCCTTTATTTATTTTCGTATTTGTTAATCTCGTTTTTATTTTATTGCTTTGTGTCAGTAGGCTATACCTATTAATGGTCTCTGTTGTTTTGTTTAAATGTGCTATTTAAAAAAAGACTCGACTTGACTCAAGTCTCAATGCACCCTAGTACAACGGCCCGCCCCCTCCTTGTCCCCCACACACAACACATGACCTCTCCATCATCTACTACGAAGATCAGGTGGTGCAAACTCAGTGTCGTGACTGCAAACGCATGTAGGCACATGTAAACGTTTACATCAAACCGAACGCGCCTACTGACTGAAAACGCTTGGAAACGCATGCAAACGTTTACATCAAGGCGAATGCGCCTTTTATGATTTAACTGTTTTGGACTATTTTGCAAGTATTTAGTGCAGGTTAACATGAAAATCTATATTTTAAATAGACTATTTTAAGTTGCTTCTAAGCAACACTTTTACTATGTTTAGGGATATTAACAAATAAACGTAGTAGTCTCAATTTTCAACCAAACTAATGCCATTTAAGGTGTTTGCACATGTCTAAATTCTCGTACGTGGGCGCTACAGAGTCTAGTGCATCACTGGAAATTAGTCAGAACACCCATCGACTGTATATAAGAGAGAACACCTATTTGGAATACCCCTGTAAAGCAGCAACCCTTCCAAGAGGCAAAAAAAATCAGCCTCAAGAGTAGACATTAGAGATAAAGTAGGTGGCCTAAAGCCAGGGTACGTGTGTTGCGCTACGGTTTGCAATTTACTTGTAGCCTAAATATCCTGTTTCTTTGTACCCAGCCGTAATGTGCTGCTTTCCTGTAGGCTACACATTATTTTCAGATCCTACCAATTTTTGTTATTAACAGCGTTCCTGAAGGAGGAGGCGTGGTTCTAGCTTGTAACACAAGACGAAATGTCAACAGCAGTGGTCACATGACAGGTTCTTTTTAGAACCACGTGACCCCTGCTGGCTTCAGATGTCATGGGGTATTTACCATATTTACACGAGTGCCATTGAAGCAGCAACCGAGAGACTCAAGTGGCCACAGGTGTGGAGAAGAGATGAAGCCACCTTCTACATACTCGTGTAATTCCTGACAGTTTCGCAAACATCAAATATCGGTCGGTGGTAAGTAGCCCAGGCTGACAGTGAAAGTAATAATGCGTGTTTTTTTTTTTTTTAGTTTGAAACGTCAGTAGAAAGTTGTAGACATCTTGTCAAAGCTGTTTGCTAATGTTAGCCCTGCCCTATTAGCCACGTCGCAAAGTTGATGAAAGGCTGCTGTCAATGGTCTCCATTCATTAAACGGCAAGACCTATTTCAGACTCTTTGCTCCGGTTGTTAGCTGCCTTTAAATTCAATTGTGAGTTTGCATATAAAGAAAATAACTCCTATAGGTCCTGTTAACATTTGGTTAAGTGATTTTCATTTACAAAACTAGCTCCACATGTCTGTCTGTCTGTTCCTGGAACGTCAAGCACCCTAGAAAGCCTTCGGAGTTGATAAGCTCACGGGCAGATGCTGAATAGAACTTTATCTGCTCCACGGTGTACCGTCTGATAAAGTTAAAATATCCCAACAGTTTCGCAAATTCTTCTGGCGGGAGGGTTACCTGGCGAAGCGTACACTGGATGCTTTGTTTTGCCATTTGAAGATTGACTAGAGGAGGGGCTGTGTTGTTTTTCTTCATTTGTCAATTAAAGGACGGTGCTTTGAGAACAGATATATAAGCCCATGACGTTCTCTGAAACTGAGTTGTATAGACCAAAGATAAGACGGTAAGGATCACTATGGAAGAGTTAAAAAGAATCTAAGAGCTGTGCTCACTTAACCAGCACATTCCAGATACTGATTTTCTCATTATCTCGATTTTAAATAGTTGCCTAATTCCTGTTTAACATTCGCAACCGAGCCACGTAAACTGTGCGGGTTACAGCAGACTTACTGAGCCCATTTACATGGATCACATAACCGGGTTATTGGAATAAACTGGTTATTGGAATAAACCGTTTATTGTTGTTTACATGAGTAAATTCAACAATAAACGGTTTATTCCAATATTTCAGTATTTTGATAACCAACGCCAAGACGTTTACATGATGCGCGATGTCAACGTACAGTTTTCGACGCATGCGCAGTTATAGAACAACGACAATAACCGGAACATGCTGGTTCTATGTCTTGAGAAATCAGTTTATCAGCCAAAAACCTACCTGTGCGAATCGGGTTTCTC
>CM059280.1:29973733-29983733 GCA_030347295.1 Setipinna tenuifilis
TAAAAGGTCTTGAAACAAAGCAGGGCTAGTATAAAAATTGTCTACAAAGAGCTTATAGCCCTCCCCTAGCACCTGGGTGTCAACTAAATACATGACAGAGTCATAACTCAGCCCCTTGGTGATGGGCATGCCTTTGCCTTCATATACAAAGAAGTCCCATGTATAGCCATTTGATGAGTCCGCCAGCACAAAAAGTTTGTATCCCCACTTTGTGGGCTTGTCCTTCATGTACTGGCGGAGGGCAGTCCGGGCCTTGGACTTCACCATTCTCTCATCCACGGCAATATTTTGCCGGGGATGAAAGTTAGCTTTACAAGCCATGCGGATGTCATTGTACAGAGGTTGAATTTTGCACAGCCGGTTGTAGCCAGCTGTGCCCCTTTTCCTGTTGTTGGCAGCATCATCGTCAGGGGAGCTGAGGTGGAGCATGGCAGTAATGGCAGCGAATTTGTTTCCTGACATCACCGATGGAGGGAAGGAAAAATTATATAGCTCAGACTTGCTCCAGTAGTCCCGCAGCTTTCTGGCCCCAACCAACCCCATGTATATGACCACTGAGATATAGGAATACATATCTTCCAGGGTTATTGTTTTAAATGTGGCCGGATAGTTTTTTTGTCCATCCAAGTTTGAGTTATTCACTATTGTTTGCAGTGTTGTTTTGGACATAAATAACAGAAAGAGCTGCAGGACCGTGTACTGAACCCCTCTCAGAATTTGAGGTCCAGGAACCCGAGCAGGCTTGAACACTGGCTGCTGGGGTGTGATGTCCTCCACATCAGTCCCTTGCCATGGCTCAGCACTTTGTCCAGGCTCCCCACTTTGGCTCCTTCCTCTGCCTCTGCCTCGTCCTCGTCCTCGTCCTCGTCCTCGTCCTCGTCCTCTGCCTCGTCCTCTGCCTCGTCCTCTGCCTCTGCCCCTGGCTCGTCCTCTGCCTCGTCCTCTGCTCCCTTCCTGTCGTGCCCCTTTCCTCTTTGGTTTTGGGGGAGGCTGCGTAGAGGTAGATGGCTGCTCCTCCTCAGCTGCCTCTGCCCCCCCCCCCCTTCCCCCTCCCCCTCCTCCTCCTGTATGCTTTCAGTCTCTGGCACCCAATCTGGATCAGCGTCTGGTGATCTTGATGTAAAATATCAAATTGCAAAACATAATTAGTTTATACACACTTTCCAGCACTCTCTCACATCACAGCATGACTGGAGTTCATACACTCCCATATGCGTGTGCATGTAAACATTCAACTATTACGCCCACAGACTACCAATGCAACATGCTCCAACTTTGCGAACTCACTAGTGCACACGCGACTTGCATCTTTTATACAGTAGTATAATAATTGTTTTTTGCATTACTTGCTAAATAATGCATGTGCCAGTGTGCGTAAAAAACCATACTTACATCTCCAGGTCAGGATCCACTCCTTCGAGGAAATCCTCGGAATGCTGAGAAACGACGCTTTCCACGTCCGATTCCTCTACACTTGACTGCAAAATCCACTCGGCTACCTCCTGAGCAGTCAATTTGGCTTTTGTTGGCAAGCTACGTGCCTTCTTTGTCGTCTTTTTGCTTGCCATTGTTCAATAATCTTCCAAAAGCGCGTCCTCAACAATGTTGTTCGTGCGCACAGAAGATCCCCCTTTCTCCAACTATTTTACGCACAATCGTTACGCGCGGCAGTAACTTTCCACAACCAAACTTGATGGTTTGGTGTCATATATCGTTCGAAAGCTCTGACTATTGGCTATCAGAATAGGGGGGTCTTGTCACTGGAAATTTCCATAGGCTGGAAGTGCTGCCAGTCAAACCACAGGAGGTCCAACTGACGTAGTCAGTGCTCATTGGCTTTCAAGCTGGCTATCTTCGCACCCCGTGCATCGGTTGGGTGGTGAATGGGCTTAATCGACGCAGAACAGATTGTAGAACATCACCAATGCGTTGTATGCGTACGTTTACCCTCGTGTAAAACGTGATATGAAGTTTTATTTAGGTTTTCGCGTTGCGATACTTACCCGGAAGTCATGAAATTTTACGATTATAACACAAATACATTGTTTTCGAGAAAATGGCTTAGATATTTTAAATCTATGGACACTTCATGACTTTGCATAAAAAGCTTGTGCAGTAATATGGTCGCTGTGGATAAAGACACATTTCTGAAGGTAGGTAGGTATTGCGTCAGCCTATACTACAGTTCGGTGGCATGCCGACAATTATCAGATCACTTTTATCACTGTAAATAACCCTAGTTCTTGTGAATGGGCTTAATTGAATCCTGACAACCTACACTTTACAACAGTATATGGTATTACCATATTTGTTTATTCAGAGCTCTAAAACATTGATAAACATTGTGCCCTCCGCCACCCTCCCCTCCACTTCCGTCCCGTATACGGTACAGCGTGGTTTAAGAGGTTAAAGGAGCCTATTATTCATCAATGCATCACTGTCTTATTCTTTATCATTGGGATACTCATCCTTCTGGGCTGGCTTTTAGGGGACCATTGACAACCCACCCCAATAGGGTTTTCACTGCATATGGTCCATTTCCACGGCTCTGTATTATGCTCCATGGTTCTAGAGCCTTGTGAGCATTGTTCCCAATCAACAGCTCCACGTCGGCGTTCAGTGCTGGAATACTCTACATTTTCCATGGCATTACAGCAACTTCTTAAAAACAGTGCAAAGTCCTGAAGAGCCTTTACATCATCAGATTGAAATGCTGGCCATGAGAGTGCCTTTTTAATATAAGCGCAGGATTTCCTGTACTCATTACCAAAATGTTTTTCAAGTAGCTGTCTAGCCTTTCGATAGCCTCTGCTGGCATCATCCATTAGCTGACAGCTTTTAACCAGTTCTTGTGCCCTCCCCCTAGTGTACTGCAGAAGATACAGCAGCCTATCATGGTGATTGTCGGTTTTAGATTCAATAATGTGGTCAAACCAGTGAATAAATGATTTGTACTGTAAAATGTTACCATCAAAGATTTCAATATTTCCTTTGGGCAGAGTTGATGATAACTGTTGTTTTATGAGCAGGCTTGTTAACTGATTTTGGGTTTCTAAAATTCTGCTGATGGCATCAGTGCTCTGGTTTCCTCTTGCTTGGGTTAGTGGGACTTGAGGAAAGGGGGTGTGAGGCGTGTAAGGCCTACCACCACTAATGGCTGTATAAGCTGTGGCTGTTCCACCTGTTGCTGCTTGTATTCTACTGGTAGGTCTAGCTGCAACAGGGGTAAAGGGAAACTGGACAGTTATGTTTTCTTTGGGCCTTGTTTGTTCGAGATATTCATTCATGGCATCTCCTGTACTGCCACCAAGGTTTTCTTCTGCATCTCGAAGATATTGCAGTTTGGCAGTATTTGCATCCAATTCTGCTTCCATGTCAAGTTTTTCTCTTTTCTTAGTTCTTCCTTTTGTAACAGCAATTGAGCTTCCAATTGAGCTTCCTCTTGTTCAATACTGTGTCTCTTTTCTAAAACTTTTCTAAAGCTGCGGCCCTTTCTGCCTCGGCGCAAATGCGCGCTGACCTCGTAGAGGACACTGATGTTTCACTGCGTCTTGATGCATTACTGCGCATTGACCTAACCGACAGTTGATCATCATCAGGGGCGGCTATTGTTTGCAACTCTGGAGATAATTCATTTTGTGAACTACTGACGTGACTTTCCACCGCAGAAATCCACTTAGACACATTGGAAATGAACGCGTTGATTTCATCTATTCTAGGGCCGTACCAGGATTTCGTGTCGTCCGACTTGTCCTTCGCATTCAATGTCTGCTGGTACGAAACATGTAATGCTTTGAACTCATCCAATTGCACATAAAATTTGTCCATATTTTCCTTTACTTCGTCATCCATTAACGTGTTAACGACTCTCATTCGCCTCGTCAGGTGAGACATTTTGCCCGCCCGGGAAGCGCGCATCTTTGCTGACTTGCCCTCCATGTCCAAAGTTTCTTGGTCTGACTCACGATCAGCCATTTCAATTTCAAACAATTACGGTTTTGTTTCAACAAAAATAGATAATCAAAATAATCCACAGCGTTTTAACAAAAAGTCCACAAACGTAAAGTCGCAAAAGCACAATGGCGTTTCCTCCACAGCCGTCAATTCAAACAAAAAGCGGAGCTTAAAAACTAAAAATGCTCCGGTATCCAACTCTCAAAAGTTCATCCAATACAGGTATTCAAAAGTTCAGTTCTTTTACTTTTAAGTCCGAAAATTAAATTAACTCAAAGTTCTCTGTACCTTCACGGTTTCTTTGTTTTAAAATGTTTGTTCTTCCGCGTCTTCACACGTCCCAGCCAAGGCCTTTCCTTTTGTTCTCACGTTTGCGCTTTCAAGTCCAACGAATTTCAACATAAATCCAAAAGATCTTCAAAGTAATCCACCATCCATCCAAGCATGTCTTCATGCGGACATTATAGACGATTGTACGGTCCAAACCGTGATGTTTTACCAGCCCCAATGGCCTTTTGTTTGACCAGTACGTCCGAGGTTCGGTGTGATCACTGACTCGTGCAAAAGATTCAGGAGGCGAAAATAAAGTTAACTGAAGTTTATTAATAAAATAAAAAGGTACAACTGTTCAAAGGTTTTCCAGTGTTTGTTCTAAGTTCTAATGTTCCAGTGCTCTATTCATCTCCACATTGCTTTCGCTACGGTCTATAATGGTATGCGCATCACCGAACCCTCCCTCTGGCATCAGTATGGCACACCTTTATACCTGCTGGCGCACCCCCTTGACCTATAGAGGGCAGGCACATTCATTCACTCATTCACTCACACTCAAACATACTTAAAACATGCAAACATTAGATATACAAAACAAAATACTTCTAAATGTAACAAAATGAAATCACAAAACTAGTCATCTATGACTATTGTAAGTTCCAAACCATGGTGTTGTTTGAGCCCCATTGACTTCTGTTGGTTCGAACTTTCGAGGATTCTGTGTGATGATCATTGACTCGTGCAAAAGATTCCATGAGGCGGAAAATAAAGTTAACTGAGGTTTATTAACAAACGAAAAAGTACAACTGATTCAAGGGTTCAAGTGTTTCTAAAGATTCGAAAGTTCCAGTCTGCTCTTCTATGGCTGCTACGGCTACGGTCATTGATGGTGTGTCAACATCACAGCAGACATTTGCCAGTACCATCACGTTATCATCTGAGGATGTGGGTGAGCATGCTGGGGCTGGTACGTCCAAAACACCTCGCTGTGCCATGTCAATTGTCCCTGTGCAGGTGAAGTGCAACAAGGATAGCAGAGTCGTTAACACCTATGCCTTTTTAGATCCTGGCAGCTCTGCAACATTCTGCACAGAGAATCTTATGCGAAAACTGAAAATACCTGGAAAAAAGACAAACATCCTGTTAAAAACAATGAACCAAGAAAACCCTGTGGATAATTACCTGGTGAAAGGTGTGTGTGTGTGTGTGTGTGTGTGTGTGTGTGTGTGTATGTGTGTGTGTGTGTGTGTAATATATATATATATATATATATATATGTGTATATGTGTGTGTGTGTGTATATGTGTGTGTGTGTATATATATATATATATATATCAGGTATTGATCTTTGGTTAAACTATGGAACGCATCCTCTGTCGGATCATCGGCAAAAGCTTGCGCTGCCAACGTCATGGTTTAAACAAACAAAACAAAATATACTCAAAATTCTTAAATCGAGCTGGCTGCAACAGCACGAAAAGAAGCCGCAAAACAAATGTGGCCACAAAAATTCCCCACAAAAATTGACCACAGCTCTCTCTCAAAAAAAAAGGGTGTCCAACACCACGCCAGCAAACTTAACAGGCAGACCTAAGATTAGACACACTGGGCAGCAGCCCGACAAATCACAGCAGCTCACTAAAGTCTAATCTTAAACGAGAGATCAGCCTGTAGCACCGTAAACACAATGCATGAAACACTAAGGCGACACACCTGAGCACCGGAGACATGTGAGTCACGCTGCACCGCAACCCCTCAAATACCTACCACAAGATCTAAACTGAGCCTATCGCTAGTCTTCAGTGGTTCCTCTAAAAGGCGCATTTAACCGCTGAACTCGTGAGACCAGCAGCAAACCAACGATGCAGTCTGCTGCAGATCTCCGAAGCGGGCCGACTAAAGGCTACCACCAAACACAATAAACTAAAATAATAAAGTGGCGGACTCTGTGCCCACCCGGCGGCTACCTGATCACAGTGCAACGCAAACACACATACAAAAGCCAGTACTCACCTGTCGCAGAGCCAAAGCCTAAATCCTCCTACTCACTAAGGGATCAAACAAGGAACGAGCCCCCAAATGTTACAAACTGGATGACCAGGTGCAACATGAAATGACATGAAGTCATAGAGCTCGTCAAGTCTAGGGGTAATTTATTAACAAATAATATTTCAACTGAAAACAAAACGGATCAAAGGGGAAAGGGGTAACGAAAACAGGGGGAACAAAGCAATACAACAAAAGTAGGAACAGGCAGGCTGGCGTGGAGGACCCAAACCCAGGAGGAGAGAGAGAGCGTACAGGCCACCATGCAGGTTTTTATGGAATGAAGTCCATCCCCGATTACAAGCCGCACCTGAAACACAATTAGCGCAGCCCAAAACAACCACAGAGAGAAATGGCGACACCTAGGGTGCAGGAGGACGTAACAATGTATATATGTGTGTGTGTGTGTGTGTGTATGTATATGTGTGTGTGTGTGTGTGTGTGTGTGTGTGTGTATGTATATATATATATATATATATATATATGTGTGTGTGTGTGTGTGTGTGTGTGTGTGTGTGTGTGTGTGTGTGTGTGTGTGTGTGTGTGTGTGTGTGTATATATGTGTGTGTGTATGTGTGTGTGTGTGTGTGTGTGTGTGTGTGTGTGTGTGTGTGTGTGTATATATGTGTGTGTGTGTGTATATGTGTGTGTGTGTGTGTGTGTGTGTGTGTGTGTGTATATATGTGTGTGTGTGTGTGTGTGTGTGTATATATATGTGTGTGTGTGTGTGTGTGTGTGTATATATATGAAGAGCTCTTTTCCAAAGCGCTATAAATCCATTTTGATTGTTTTGAGAAAAAGGACAATTGTTTACCCAGACCTACATATTTTGCAAGTATTTAATTTATATAGTTAAAAATAATTTTTGGATCAGTCTGAACACCATCAGCAATAACTGACAAATCAAACTACAATGTTAATGATTTTAAATCCAAGGTTAATTGTATTTCTTTTCAAAACGCTATATATCCACTCGCCGCTACATATCCACTATGTATTCTTTGTTCAAAATTTTATTAAACAATACATTTTTTCCAGTCTGGTTTTGAAACAAGATGGCATACAATATCATGAGCTCACAGTGTGTAATAAAATCAAGCTGTATAAGTTATTAAGTAATGAAAATTGAAAAAATGAAAATGAAAATTAATGTTTAATCTGACATTTTAAGATTATCCACCAGAGACACAGTAAAAAAAATAACACATATTAGTGCAATATTCAGTGCAAAACCATTGAATGTGCCATCTTAAGTAGTATGACAAATAATCAACATTGATAATAACAAAAAAAAACATTCAATAGTCGGCAGTTACACCCCCCCACCCCTCATAGTTACCCCCTTCTTACCCATTACATACAATGTAACTTCTCTCTGTTACCCTGTTATTACACAAACTGTCAATAATGTATAATGTTAAGAACAAAAACAAAACTGATTAAGTGTAATACTCCATTACATTCATTCACTAAATTCATGCATGCCAACACACGCACACATACACACATACACACACGCACGCACGCACGCACGCACGCACACACTCACACACTAGAGTACAAATGGCGCATTAGTGCAAACTTCAGTGCGAAACCATTGAAAGTGGCATCTAAAATATTATGACAAGTAATGAAATAACAATATCAACATTGATAAAAAATACATTCAATAGTCCATTTAAAAGTGCTGAACTTGTAAAAGCTGCAACGTTGCTTGAATAGTGTGTAACCTTTAGAAGAGAACAAAACCGATTAAATTGAATACTGCATTACAGTCATTCCCTACACTATAGGGTCATTCCGTGTCAAATCAACAAATGGCCGCCAGTCACCCTCTCCAAAAAATCTGGAAAAAAAAATCACAGTTGTTTGTACATCCAACCAATTCACAAAATGACCTGAAATTTCAAAGGGCTGTAGTTTTGGAGCTATTAGTGATACAGACCTAATATTTAAGATTTATACATAGGTTGGATGTACAAACAGCTGTGATTTTTTTTCAGATTTTTTGGAGAGGGTGACTGGCGGCCATTTGTTGATTTGACACGGAATGACCCTATAGTGTAGGGAATGACTGTAATGCAGTATTCAATTTAATCGGTTTTGTTCTCTTCTAAAGGCCATTTGTTGATTTGACACAGAATGACCCTATAGGAATTTATTCGGGGTCTTCGTCACTCTGGTGAGCGTTGTCATTCACATCAGATAGTGCATCACTATAAAAAGCGCTCACTGCCTCAGACACGCCTATTGCCACATCATGCTTCTTTGCTTCCTTCACTGTGGTTTGGCTTGCAAGTATGGCAGGTTTCAGGTCAGCCCACTGTTTGCCCCGTTTCAACACACTGTGGAAGCAGTACTCCCCATTGTATGCAATCTTCATACCAACCTTGTTGGTACTTAAATCCAGCATGCGCGCTTCACTGATCTTGAAGCTTCTCTGCGTCTTCACACACTCTTTTGTGGCTGACTTATAATCAAAAGCCTTCCAGTCTGTGCCGTAAACGTACACATTTCCAAATTGCTGCAGGAGGGCATGGTATTCTTGTGGCAGCAGAATTGTGTCGATCCTTCTGAGTTTCTGCTCAATCCTGCCAAAAACTCTGTCGGCGGGGAGATAGCTGTGCCCCCTGACTGGAAATGTGTGCTCGATGCAAAGGTTGGGGAAGTTTTGCCTTAGCTCCATGAGCATGGAAACCATGGTCATATTTTTATTTTGTCCATAGCACGAGTCACTGAAGAGCCGTAGCCCCTTGGATCGGCGAATTTGACTGGCAAGGCGAACTGTGAAGCAATCATTCAGTGCAGATGCAATCATATTACTGTCCTTGGGACTCTGATTTTCCTGCCACACATACAGATGTACATCTTCCTTTGACTGGTGACTATTCTCGCCATGGTGTTCTACAACACCAAATAGGTACAGATACAACTGACGAGAGTAGTACGCCTGCCCTATTGGTGTCTTTGGAAGTATCAGGTTTTGCATCATGTCAAAGCAGACGGATACATAACCATTTGCAACTCTGCCTAGTAGGTCATAGAAAACACGAGCTCTACGACGATGCAAGATGAATGATGCAGATTCTATCTGCCTCTCTGCTTCAGTCATATTTGGGTCTTTGATTCTGACTTTGTATTTGGCACAATCAGAACATGCATCTGTAGCTGGGTGGCCAAAGCCAAGATTGAAATTATTGGCAAAAACAGAGTAGTAGAGGGAGTAGCTTGTGTGTGCGTGGTTTAGAGCCTCAAAGAGCTCGTGCATCTTGCGCACACTCAGATCACTTGGAAGATACTTGCGCCCAGGTGCTCCTCTCCGTCCGTAGTGGCTGGCCCTGCATGTGAAGGTCTGTATGTGCTTGACAATTAGTTGCCGTCTATTGTCGTTCTCATTAATGTTTCTTGCACCTCCTCTTCTCTCTGGACGAGCCTCAGCAGTCTCTGCATAGTATCGAGCAACTCGGGAGGCCCGGTCTTTGCTGATTCCTGTGGTAAAGGGAATGAATGAATGAATTACTTCAACTTCAAATGTAAAACCAATAAACATACACACCATTACACACTATAAACCTAACCCAGTACAAAATCAAATTAATACACTTAGGTTGATGTTCAAGTAGCCTAGCTTTAGCCAAGTAGTCTAGAGCATTGTTTCTCAAACTTTTTGAGTCACGGCACCCAGAAATGTAGATTACGAACACACACTGTGTGCACACACTAACAG
>CM059280.1:29988733-30013733 GCA_030347295.1 Setipinna tenuifilis
TTAACTCTCTTAGGCATGGAGTTCACTAGACCATGGTTTGGGACTGTATGAGTGCTGCCGGTACTGGGGACCTACACTTTATTAAGGGAACCATGAATGCCAATATGTACTGTGACATACTGAAGCAGAGCATGATGCCCCCTCCCCTTTGAAACTGGGCCACAGGGTGGTATTTCAACATGGTAACGACCCCAAGCACACCTCCAAGATGACCACGCCTTGGGTGAGGATGAAGGTGATGGACTGGCCTAGCATGTCCCCAGACCTAAACCCAATTCAGCATCTGTGGGGCATCCTCAAATGGAAAGTGGAGGAGCTCAAGGTCTCAAGCTCAAGGTCAGCTCCGTGATGTCGTCATGTAGGAGTGGAAGAGGATTCCAGTGACAACTTGTGATGCTCTAGTGAACTCCATGCCCAAGAGTTAAGGCAGTGCTGGAAAATAATGGTGGCCACACAAAATATTGACACTTTGGGCACAATTTGGACATTTTCCCTTAGGGGTGTACTCACTTTTGTTGCCAGTGGTTTAGACATTAATGGTTGTGTTGAGTTACTTTGAGGGAACAGCAAATTTGCACTGTTATATAAGCTGTACACTGCCTACTTTACGTTGTAGAAAAGTGTTATATCTTTAGACTTCTCCCATGGAAAGATATAATAAAAAGAGTACAAAAATGTTAGGGGTGTACTCACTTCTGTGACATACTGTATGTGTGTGTGTGTGTGTGTGTATTTGGGTGTGTAGTGTGTGTGAGCATCACCTACAGAAGTAAGATGGTGTGCGTGTGTGCATGCGCATTGGAGGGAACAGAACAGAATGTCTATATCTAATATTGTCAGTATACACATGTACAATGAGATTAAAAGCAGCTCCTGTAGAATATTTACAACATAAAATAAAATAAAAGAAAACATCCAGGGTCGTCAAACTCTGGGGAGACGAGATGAAGCCACCTTCTACATTATGATCAGAAATCAGAGGTGTGTGTATGTGTGTGTTTGCAGCACAGAGCTGTTCAGCACTGACAAACTGTGATTGGCTCTGTGTTCTGCCTCTTGCTGATATGCTTCGCTGGTGTCCCCACACACAGGTGTGTGCTGGCCGTCATCATCGTGGTGAACCTCCGGGGGGCGTTGAGGAAGTTCGCTGATGTGCCGCGCATGTGGAGGGCCAATCACGTGGATGCCGCCATTTGGCTCATCACCATGGCAACGTCGGCGCTGGTAAACACGGAGCTGGGCCTGCTGGTTGGGGTTTTGGTGTCGGCCTTCTGTGTTCTGGGCCGCACCCAGCGAGCCTCCGCCGTGCAGCTGGGCCGGGCTGGTATTGGTACCGGTAGCGGGGAGCTCTATGAGGATATGGGCTGGTACCGCGGGCTGCGAGCCCAGGCAGGTGTCGCCGTGTTCCGCTATGAGGCACCCATCTACTATGCCAACCAGGTGCTGTTCAAGCGGGCCCTGTACAGCGCCGTGGGCCTGGATCCGGTCCAGGAGAAGGCTCGGTGCCGCAAGCAAGAGAAACGCCAGAGAAAGCTGGAGAAGACGGCATCATCATCATCATCATCAGCAGCAGCAGCAGGGGCTGGGGTGGGGGTGGGGGGCAGAAATGGGGACGAGGGGGTGTCTCTCCGTCCGGCTCTGGTGGGGTCAGAGGTCATCGGGATCACGCGCTACTCGACTGAGCTCGAGCCCCTGGAGGAGGCGGCAGTGAGCAGCGGGGCAGCCATCTTGCCGCAGCGCGCCTGCTTCCACACACTGGTGCTGGACTGTAGTCCCGTGCTCTTCCTGGACTCGGCGGGGGTGGGGGCGCTCAGGGAGGTGCGCAAGGACTACAGGGAGGTGGGGGTGCAGATGCTGCTGGCTTGCTGCCGGCCCTCGGTCACTGAATCGCTGGAGAGGGGGGGTTACTACGAGGAGAAGGGCGCCTATCGCAAGGTGATGTTCCTCTCCATTGGTGATGCTGTACTCTATGCTCAGAGCCTGTCCGCACAGAATGGAGACTGTTAAATCTCAGCTGTGCGTGTGCGTGTGCCCATGCACAAGTTAAGTGCCTTTAAATATACAAGTGCTTTAAAATGAAGGCTGGAGGAGTACAATCTTCCCAAAGACCCAGACCTTCCTCAATGTCAGATGCATTAAATACATTTATATCTTTAATATAATTCCAAGGCATTGTAGACCAGTAGACAAGTTTAGAGTTGGATAAATCTCTATTTTTGGTGTCAAAGCTTTATGTCAAGTAATGTACACTGCTATTAAGGGAGTAACTGAAGGGACACTATTGACCCTTTTGATATTCTCTACCTAGCATTTGGAGTATGACGGGGTAGCACAAGTTCTCTGAGCCCAAAAAAACATCAAGATACTCCTATAGGGACTAAGGAGCAAGACCAGAGCACTCAGTTTGCAATGCTTTTAATGGTGCAGAAACAAAAAGTGACTAACATTTCGACGGCACTATGTCTTCTTCAGAGTCAAACGCTCCGGTCTTGCTCCCTAGTCCACAGTTGGACCAAAGGTTTTAATATATTGAACATTGTGACTCCTAGTTATTACTTCTATAGGGATCAAAGAAGAAGGGACCTTAAAATGGTTTGCTTTTCTTTCATGTTTGTATATAAATATCTCAAACCGGTTCATACCTCTCAGTCAAGCTACAGCAGCCATTCTCTTTCAGAGTATATGACCAAAATGGCACCTGCTTTAACACATTCTGATGTGTTTATGTGCTAAAGTTGCTTTGATGTTACTCATTCCCCTCCAGCACTATACTGTTTCTCATCTCCACAGGAAACAATATGCAGATATTGGATGTGCAGAAATGTAGCCATTTTGTATTTTATTGTTTTGTTGTTGTGTTGAACTATATATATGACTTGAGACCCAAACTTGCGGGGGGGTGTCTGTGTGTAATGTGTCAGAGATCAAGCAAAGTTGTTGAAGTGATCCTAATATATTCCCCTCTTTAAGAGTTTACCAGCCATAGCAAATTACTATCTTTTACCTGCTAGCTTGCCACAGAAGGTCTCCATTACTTTACATTACAGTTAGAAGAGCTTTTATAATGACAATAGCAATAATCTGTATTTGTAAAGCACAAATCATACAAGGCGTAGCTGTTTCTGCTTGCAACCGTAGGGGCGACAGGGATGAGGAAAAACTAATGTTACAGAATTTGGCTTTTTACCCTCTCGAAGGTTAACGTACAGTGCACTGCTCCCTGTTTGAGGACCTCCGGGTGGTGTGAGGTTGGTGTTGGGGCGCTCAAAAAGGAATTGGGTGGGGTGCAGCAACACACTTTGAACTGGATTCCCTTACAAAAGGGGATGTTTACCGAAGCCATAACAGCACTCCACCCTGAAGGGTTGTCCCTCAGAACAAGACCAGTCCGTGAGCAGCTCCTCTTTCAGTGTGGGAGGACTCCTCTGGTACACGTGCATAGTCACCTTGAGTATGTAACGTGTGCAGAGATGCCTAAAACGGCTACAGAGGACTGTAGAAATATTGTTCTACCAGAACAACTCGATAGGCAAGATTAAGTTAAATGAATTTACTGAAGATTACGTGAAGTAATACACGACAGTGTCTATTGTAGAGATGCTAATATTGAAGTAATTGTTTTTGGCGCAGGCCCCCGTCTTTATTGTAAATGTCCTAATTGCATATCCTGCAGCGAGAGATGGCAGGGGTGAGAGCCTGCAGCCCCAATGACAAGATGGGGACCAACTGGTAACGGTGGCTGGAGGGATGGAAGAGGGGACGTCGAAGTCGACATACTCTAGGTAGCAGAGAGCAGAGTTAGACAGAACAGAGTTAAAGAGACCACAGCAAGGCAAAATATCATCTACATGCCATATGAATTTGCACTGTCTGAGAGCATTGTGACTGAATGTAAGAGGCTGTGTGCTGTCTCAGCTTTGTCTCAAGCTGTCACTTTTCTCCTCAAGCTGAATAGAGCAGCTTTGTGTTTTGTAGGTCATACAGAGTCAGCCCTGCTCCAAGAACAGAGGCCAGTGGCAGCCTGTTGTCTTTTGGCCCTGAGCATACAGGCAGGCCGATTGATGCCTGATGAGAGTTCTGACAGGTGTCCATGGTTGTGGTTGGACTAGTTTACAGTGCTTGAAGTGTGTCACTGAAAAGGTGTGTGTGTGTGTGTCTGTGTGTGTGTGTGTGTGTGTGTACACGGATCAGGTGCAGTATGGTATAAGGTCATGGGGCAACTGTGAAGGAATTTCGCTTCAGTTTAAAGGTGTGTTTGTGTGTCTGTTGTGTGGACTGGGTTTACCAAATTTACATTTTTTAGAAGAATTCCATATCTTCTGAGCATGAAACTGAAAAGAAGGTTCTGTTTTTAATTTGTGGCCAGGATTTGGAAAGGAAAGCTGGCCTTGTGTGAAAAGTATTTCATTATATGAGCACAGACCTGAACACCCACCATAACCCCACGTCAGACATGATAAGCACAAATCTCTAAACTCTAAAAAATGAAGGTGCCTAAATAGTTCTTTAAATCTTTGGATGGTTCCAAGGAGAATGACCACTCTGTGTTGAACCATTACATTATGTGAAGGGTTCTTCACATTAGAAATGGTTCATCAGAGTCTCTGATCATAACGGACTATGCTGTGTCATATTGGCGTCAAATAGTTCTTTAAAGAACTGTTGCCTCGATGCTTCTTTAAAGCACTGAAAAAGGTTCTTCTATGGCGTTGCTCTAAAAAGCCGCTACTGGCCCCATTATTTCTTGGTGTACATAAACCTTAATGTCTTATCAGACATGGTTGGCTTCCTTTCATATATCCCAGACAAAAGGCGTTCACTGCTTGATCTAATGATCTGGTTTTGGTGCTTGTGTGTGAACTAGATTGTGTTGATGCCTCACAAACCTGAGTAAATGGCCAGTTTGTCCCCCATTTCATGCAGTAAGGAGTTGGTCCGAGAGCTTTCCAGCACAATGGAACACATACTTTAGCTCTACGTGTGTGTGTGTGTGTGTGTGTGTGTGTGTGTGTGTGTGTGTGTGTGTGTGTGTGTGTGTGTGTGTGTGTGTGTGTGTGTTTGTGCGTGCGTGCGTGTGCGCTTCTGATTGATGTCTGATAAACATGTACAGGACTGGGTACAGCAATGCAGTTCTGTATCAGGCAGGGATGCCCAGTTCTTATACAAAACAAAACTATGCTATGCAAGCTTATTTAAGATAGCCTAGCTTTGTCCTCTTTCTATGTTTGCTTCAAAATATTCCGTTGCATTGCTCTGTGTGTTAGCTGGGAAACTGGAGGAAGATTTTTTTTTAAAACTATTTTTGTAGGCATATTTTTGACAGTTATATATTCATGTTATTCATATGCAGAGGAGTTTGTAATCAGTAGCTAAAGGGACTTGCATACCAATGCATTATTATAAAGACAGTTTATTGGATTGTCTAGCTTTTTATACATTTGTGAAAACCCAAAGTTCTATATTGAAATTGACTATCTTAAATAAAATAAGTAAATGATAAACAGTAAGTGTGACTGTTTTCTGATTATTTGTGAAGATGAGTGGGGGTGAATGTGTGCAGTGCATATGGGATTGTGTACTAAGGTGTAAGGTGGAATTTACAAGGGGATTTTGTCCAAAGTGTAGTCCAGTTAAACCATCCAGCACGCACGCACGCACGCACGCACGCACGTTATTTTACCTACCAAACGTTTAACCCAAAGTTATACACAGCAGCGGAGTAAGTACAAGGTCACCTATTCAGAGAAAGCACATCTTCAGCTTGTGTGGACACCTGCCCTTCTTGCTATCAGAGGGTGTCAGAGGAATCTAAACAAGCCATTTACCCCTCCGCAATTTATCCACTGTCTGCCAGCCTGAGTGGCCAATCTGTGTAACGACCTGGTGGCAGGGGAATAATAATGGCAAGACTTGGCCTGCCTAGTTGGACTTGGCTCAGTTCATCAAGTCTGCTCTGGTCTAGGCATCACTGTGTTTTCCCCAATGTGGTTGTACATCATTTATTTCCAGTCATCGTCCCATGCAAAGGGCACAACACTGGTTAGTGTTTGTCCTGCACTTCATTAATCTCCCCCTCCTCCTGCATTTCTCAATTTTCACCACAAGAGGGCAGCATTGCTGCATAAGGGCTAAATTCATGGCAAAAAACAGAAATTGAATGCCCACAGAGCTGGTCGCAGGCAGCCTGTTTGATCTCCATCTGTCACTTTACTAACATATGGAGCACACTAGCAAGCGAGCAAGAATGAATAGTGGTCTAAATGGCTTTTTTTTTTTTTTTCACTCCCATCTGTCTTAAATACACCTTGTATTGTTGTTGTTCATCAGTATGGATTGGGGGTCTTCTGACAGTGATCCCTGCAGAGGCGTCTTGGGGCCCCAAGTAAAAACACACAACTTTTATGCCTGACCAATCAACCTGTCTAAACCAGATGTTAGTGATTGGGTAAAAGCAGATCGAATCGTTTTAAACTTTCATTAATAAAACGCATTGCCACTGCAGTACTTTAAAAATTGTGAGCCCCGCAAGGCCCTTTACTGGCCTGGGGTGCCCCAAGTAGTTGCCCTTGTTTGTTGGCTAGCTATCAAAGTCAAAGTCAAAGTCAGCTTTTTTGTCAAAACCGTATATGCAGGTCATTTGAAATTGCAGTGCTTCCAGTGTTACACTAAACATCTTCTAAATATATCAAATAATATAAATAAGCAAAGACAAGATGTATAGAATTTTTAGCTTAAATGATGCCATTTAAGCAGCAGCTGGTCTAAAGTGCATGTGTGAGTCTAGTTCAGTCCAGTGGCATGGGGACTGCTAGACAGCTCTGGGAGTCGTTTGTGTGTGTGTGTGTATGTGTGTGTGTGTGTGTGAGTCTGTAGCGCCAATGAGGAGGGGAGGTCAGAGGGGACAGGGAGGGCAGAGCAGCTATGGCTCTGGACCCCTGTTGAACCTTCTTTTATTCTTCAGCAAAATCAGTTTGTTATTTATTTATTCATTTATTTATTGATTGATTGATTTTAACCACATGAGGGCATCTGTGCACAATATAGAAACCCACCCACTGCCTTCTGTAGAACCAGACCTGTAGCCTACGTGATGACATTTAATGCTTCGTCGCCAGAACTGCTTGCGGCTGCTGGCAAATCCACCATTTCGGATCAGGATAGCCATCCAACCGCCATTAAAATGTCCCTTGCATTCCACATTTAGGACTTTTCGCTGACACGGACGTTCTGTGCAGACATCACCTACTGAGTGGTGAATCGCTTTCTGTCATCTGCTTTAGAGCTCTGATGAGAGGGTCTGGCACCCTGGGATCTTCTGCCGGCTATCTGTATAATGAGGGTCATAAAGCTGAAAAACAGGGTTATTTTCTTTCAAACCACATTTTTCTCTGTGTTCATCTTTGTAACTGGACTGTGGAGAGGTGGCTGGCAGCAAGGCCAACTTTCTAAAATTGCTTAAACAGGTGCTGCTGGGTATGTATGTCCGTAACAGAGACGGCAAACAAGAGTGGGACAAATCAAGTACACGTGTAAGGATGTCGCACGCATCACACTTCATCTTCATTAACTTTACAATGCAATTTTTTATTTAAAATGTTATACTCTGAAGCAGTGATCAGTGCTGCACAGTCAGAGGTGATCCTAGAGTCTGTCTGTGACCTCAAGAAAAAAAACCTATTTCCATTAAAAACTGTATGGCCTTTGTTTAATTTGAGCACTACTGCTATCTCCTGAGGCTTGATAACTACTGGAATTTGTAACTACGGTATTACTCCCTGTAAGGTGTGAGATTTATATCAAGAATCTCCCCTGTTTCATCGTTGTATGTTTTCATGGTTGGTTTTTTTTTGTATGTTTGTTTAGACTGTCAATACAGTATTTTCAGTATTGTGACCAAGATTAAGGGGATTGTTGTATTTTGTCAACTGGGAAAAATCAATAAAAAGTAAATTGCAAAAAAAACCTGTACTGCCAGTTTTGTTGGGCCTTTGGGGGTCCCCAAACAGGTGCCTGTGCTACCTTCTGACAAGGTCAACCTCTGACCTCTGTGCACACTGACACTACTGACACCACTGCGTGCTCTGACTAAGGAAGCTCTTATTGATTTCCCTTGCAAGTGAAGTCTATCTCGCCGCCTTAATTAAATGTAACTGTGTCATTAATTGTCGGCAATCAGCTTGATATCCCAGCCATCGTTAACGATTCTCCATTCTTAAGCTAGGCTTACACTGTACGATACTTTCAATTGTTTTACTCAGCTCCGGCTCCAGCTCCAGCTCCAGCATAATATGACACCGACCACAATTCCTTTAAAGTGAAACATTTTACTGCCATCTCAGCAGATAGACTCAACTGAGCCTACAAAGACAAGATGTGGCTTCCTTAATTCCTTCTCAGTTAGCACATACACACATGCTCATTGTTTCACTTCTGTGTTGGTGCATGCGTAGTGTAAGAGGTTGAGGTAAGTGGGCTCATGGCTTTAACAGTGAGAAACTGTCACGAGAGCCAACCAGGGTTTCAAACAGGTTTGATTTCCTTGTGACCATGTGATTGCTGATTGGGAAGCTGCTTGTGAGGTGTTAATAGCTTCTCGTTAACCTATGGCCCCATCCCAAAAAACGTGGCACGAGTGAAAAATCGTCTCAAAGTGGGCCAAAAACCACACAGTGTATGCTCGCCAGTAACTCATGACAGATGGGCCTCTAGCCAGGAATACGCTCTCCTCTAAAATCAACACCTGCTGATCCTGAGGCCCAACAGACTTGGCCTATTACACAAGGTCTGCCAGAACTGAGTCTCTTCCTCCCTCTTCCTCTCTCTCTCTCTCTCTCTCATACACCGAGTGTACCCAGTCTTTATCTTTCTTTCTTTTTCTTATACTCTTACACTCACATTTGCCCTTCCTCTCCCTCTTTCCCTTACTCCTCTAACTCTGCCTCTCTCTTTTCACCGCCTCTCCCCCACCCCCTTTCTCATTCTCCCAAATGCACAAGTCCTGAAAGGCCATTGTGAAGAATTCCGATGTAGTCAGTGCCCTGGAAGTGATCCCTGATCCAAGTTCCTGCTGAGGGAAAGCAAAGGTCAGGAGTATCTCAATGTCAAACCTATAAAACCTGTAACATCAATGCCGTCAGCATCAGTGTGAGCCCAGGTGTATCTCAGTGTCAAAACTATAAAACCTGTAGCATCTGTAGTGGTGTGTGCATGTGTGTGTGTGTAAGAGAGAGAGAGCCCAGGAAGGGTTGTGAGGAGGAGCTTATCGCATGTCTAGAGCCAAACACTTGGCAGCAGAGGAGTTGTTAGAATGTTGACACATTCGGGGCTTAGTGTGTGTGTGTGTGTGTGTGTGTGTGTGTTTGAGCCCTGTCCTTCCTTATGTGGAGTCACGCTGCCATGCTCCTCATCTCTCCTAAGAACACACTTATCTTCACTAGCCAGGCTAATCTCTACACACACACACACACACACACAAACATACACATACAGCACACATACATACACTGCGCACACTCACACACACACAGCGCACACTCACACACACACATGCACACATAGCACTGATGGAAGGCCCCCAAAATACTATCCTTCCTCCCATCTCTTACATCTTTGTCTTTTTCTCTCACACACTCCTTCCTGTCATTCACCACCCTCCCTCCCCAAGCTCTCTATCTCTGTTGTTGAGCTCTACTGCTGCTTCTGTGTGTGTGCGTGTGTGTGTTTGTTTGTGTGTATGTGTGTGTGCATGTGTGTGCCTGTGTGTTTGCGTGTGCGTGTGTTTGTGTGCTGACATAGAGGTTTTACTGCCAATGTCTCAGATCTCTAGTGCTGGTAGTCCTGTCCACAGTGCAGAGGCCAGTTAAGCTTGTTTACCTAGCCAACATAGCCTCACTTCCCTCCTGCTGCTCCTGTGTGTGTGTGTGTGTGTGTGTGTGTGTGTATGTGTGTTTGTGTGCGTAAGAGACTCCCAAATGTATGACTGGCGAGGGAAGAACAACTAACTCACAGACAGAGAGGCAGAGTGAGTGTGTGTATGCATTCATGCATGTTTAACCCATTGAGAATTAATGTGAATAAATCTCAGTTTAAGAGCAGTTAAAGATTGCACTGTAATACTGTGGAGTAGTGGCAGTATAGAAGTGGCAGTATGCAAGAGGTAGTATGTGTGTGGCAGTATGCAAGAGGTAGTATGTGTGTGGCTGTATGTGAGTGGCAGTATGTCAGTTAGCATACGAGGATTAGTATGCAAGTGGTAGTATGTGTACAAGTCTTTATGTGTACAAGTACGTAAGAGGTAGTATGTGTCGTGAGTGGCAGTATGTTAGAGTGAGTGTGAGTGTGGAGTGAGTGTCGCAGTATGGAAGAGGTAGTATGTGAGTGGCAGAATGTAAGTTGCAAAATGTCAGTTAGTATGCAAGTGGTAGTATGTGTGTAGAAGTATGTAGATTGAGTGAGTATGTAGATTGTAAGTAGATTGAGTGTGTGTTGTAGTGCATAAGAGGTAGTATTTTAGTGGCAGTGTGTGTTGCAGCATGTAAGAACTAGTATGTGAGTAGCAGTATGTCAATGGGAGTGTGTGTTGCAGTATGTCAGAAGGAGTATGTAAGTAGCAGCGTGTAGGAGAGATTCTGGCCGCAGCTCTGACCTTTACTGAACCCCACAGAGGCAGCATAATTGCAGTTGCTCAATAATGAAGCCAGTCCTTAACAGCTCACTTAAAGCACAAGCCCACAGTGCCACAGTAAGACTTGCCTTTCGGAACTAACTTGAATTAATTTTGCAACCACCTGTAATGCCCTCCCAATGCCTCAGCATGGGAGGCAGTGGAGAGAAGGGGAAAGGTTGCGTGGCCTTCTAAGTGAAAGTCAGAGCTCTGATGAGGCGCTCAGGGGCCAGGAACACCTGATCTGACTGCCTGAGGTCACGCCAGCCATAGGGGAAGGGCCAGGGAGTGTTGAGGGTCTTGTGTGTGTGTGTTTATCAGTCAGTAGCTCCAGTGGCTGGGGGGGGGGGGGGCTGTCAGAGGGGACAGGGAGGGCAGAGCAGCCAAGACTCATCCAGGGGGTAGCATAGGGGAAGGGCCAGTGAGTGTTGGGGGTCTTATGTGTGTGTGTGTGTGTGAGAGCAGCTAGGGCTCAGTCAGGGGGTAGCATAGGGGTGGCAAGGTCAGTAGGATGCTGCAATACTAAGGGACCTATCGCTAACTAACTCCCTGGCCTCTACGGTTTGTGCAGAGGTCGATGAAGGACAAAAGGCTACATAATAAGTTTCCTGCACATCACCAAAAAGCCCTTTTGCTGCATTCATATTGTTCCTCTACACTTCTGTTAGCTTGTTTATATGCTACTTTTGCAAGCCAAAAGTAGCATATAAATAAGTTGGATAAAAGCGTCTGCTGAATGTAATGTAATGTAATTCATATAAGTCCCTAAGAAGGATTAGAAAAGTAGTTCTTTTAAGTTATAGCTCATTGTCATACAGCTCCCTGCTGAAGGTACATGGGGGTGGAACTTTTTTATGGGGTGTGATGTCTGAAACGCGCTGAGGAGCCCTGACTTGTGCCGGAGCAGCTCCTTATTTGGCAATGCTTAAAATAGTTGGCTGTAAATCCGTGCACCTGTCAGCACTTGGCATGGCACCTATAGCTCTCCTGGGCCCTGTGTTCAGCAACTTAACTTTCAATACCCAACAATAGGCTGCATTAATCAAGCCCAAAACTTTCGTGATCGCTGGTGTGTGTGTGTTTGTATGCACCTGTTTGTATGAGTGTGTCTGTGTTTGTAAGTATGCATGTGTTTACGTGTGTGTGTGTCTGTCTGTATCTGTGTGTATGCATCTTTTCTCGTGTGTGTGTGTGTGTGTGTGGTGATATACTTGTAACACAATGCTAATACCTTACGCCATCTTGAATAGTTTACTTCTTTCGTACTTTTCGAGCTGTTTACCTGATCAGCACACCTAGTCAAGTCTTATTCATGTTGTTTATGCCCACAGTCGAGTCCCACTTGCATTGCGTACACACACAGTCATGTCCTATTTGTATTGTTTACCTGATGTGCCCTTACAATCATGGCCTCCCACTAGAGACGTGGTGGGAAGTGGGACGACGCGCGCGCACACACACACACACACACACACACGCACACACGCACACACACACACACACACACACACACACACACACACGCACGCACGCACGCACGCACGCACGCACGCACGCACGCACGCACGCGCACACACACACACACACACACAGGCTGTAATCAGGCCTAACTGGGTTGTGATGGGTAGCCAGCAGAGGATCTCTCTCTCTCTCTTTCTCTCCATCTCTATCTTCCATTCTCTCTGAGACTTACATTGAACCACCTCCACAAGCAGCTGTCAGCTGTCAGGATTGTTTTATTTTTTACCCACCCATCCACACTATACTTTCTAAAGATAGACAGTAGAACACAGACACAGAAACTCTCTCTCTCTCTCTCTCTCTCTCTCTCTCTCTCTCTCTCTCTCTCACACACACACACACACACACACACACACACACACACACACACACACACACACACACACACACCTCCCTGGAGCTTCCTGCATGTGGTTGCTTGGTCCCCCATTGCCATAGAGCGGCGCTCATCCCGTCACAGGGCCCAGGGGACAGGCATGGCTTTTATTAGGGTGGCACACAGCCAGCTCCTGCATGGGCGATCCACATATCTTCCCGGAAAAGTCATCCGGCCGTGTCCATCTCGGAATTCTGCTCCTTGGAATTCTGCTCCCGGAGCTGGGAGGCAGCGCGAGCAGCTGACTAAGATCTGCTTCTCTTCTCTTGTTTTCGTCCTGCTTGCGGTGAGAAGTAGCTGTCCAGTCTCCCACTCCACCACACACACCATGCACCCAGAAATCTCTACAAAATATTTGTTAATTTTTTTATTAGCCCTGTGAATAATTAAGACTTTCGGTAATTTGATTTATTTTCAACATTTTGCATGGTTTAAGATTGTGTGTGTGTGTGTGTGTGCGTGTGTGTGTGCATGTAGCATTCTTCTTTGCATCTCAATATATAGCCTACCCCCACCGAGTGTATAGACTATAGGCACCTACTACATCACACACACCTCACACACACCCCCTACACACACATGACAGGAGCAGCTCTCCGGCTGCACTAATGGGAGACTGGGGAGATGAATGGAGTGTTTGGTGGTGGGTATGAATGGATGATTTCCTGCGAGGAGGATGTTGCCCGCCGTGATCTGAATCTCACCCCGACACAGGTCGTGGGGGCGTGACGGAATGTCAGGTAGGATGACGAACATGCTCCATGTGGAGGCAGACACATACACACATACACATGCACACTACACACATACATGCGTGGGTGCACAAAGACGATAATACAATATGCACAGACATAGACAGTAAGAGTGTGAGGAGGAGGAGGAGTGTGTGTGTGTGTAGGGGTGTGTGTGTGTGTGTGTCTGTCTGTCTGTCTGAAATCTCAGCCTCACCTCAGACACACACACATACACACACACACACACACACTGACGACCTCCTCACATGCCTCCTGGATGAGGATCTCCTGGTGAGCCATGTCTGAGAGGTGATTCAGAGCGAAAGCTTCCCTCCTGAATATGAGGGCCTTAATGACACACACACACACACACACACACACACACTCACACACACACACACACTGTACATACACATGCACGCAGGTACGCACAGATGACCTTCTCCTTCGATTGCTTCCCCACTGAGGCTGAGAGCAGTAATGGCACATACACACACATGCTCTCTCTCTCACACACACTGTTTCCCTCCTGGGGCAGAGAGCAGTAATGGTGTCCCTCAAAGCTCCAGGGCCCACAGTTAAGAGAGAGGGATAGAGAAGAGAGGAGGATAGAGGGATAAAGAAGAGAGGGGGATAGAGGTATAGAGAAGAGAGGAGGATGGACAATAGAGGGGGATAGAAAAGTGAGGGGAATTGAGAGGAGGATAGAGGTATAGTGAAGAGAGGGGAATAGAGAAGAAAGAGGCCATCTGGGCCTCGCGATAGGATGAGCGTCATTCTACAGAGAGAATCTATCTCTTTTTCTCTCTGTCTCTCTCTCTCCTCCCCCTGGCTCTCGCCCTCTCTCAGACACACACTAGCTTTGCTGTTCCCCCTACTGTATTTTCTCTCTGTGATTCAGATTCGGCCCTGCACAACCACAGTCATCAGAGGTGAGAGTGAGTGAGTTAGTGAGTGTGTGTCTTTGTGTGTCTGTGTCTGTGTGCGTGTGTGTGTGCGAGCGTGTGTGTGTACATTACCACAGTAGCCAATTTTTAGAACACGCATTGAAATCATTACTGTCATTTACCAGCACACAATAGGCATCAACCAACATAAAATTACAGTTATTTCCACTCCATTCAGACACTACATTTTGCATTTGTTATTTTCTGTTCTGGTTTATGCAAAAATCATTTGCATTTATTTTTTGCCGGTATAATCTACAAGCATATCTCTGTGATATCTGGTGTAGGTACAACCACACATGAACTACTTTTCTCATGATCCTCCTTAGTTTCCTCTTTCCATGATTCTCCTTCCTTAGCCACACCTCAGGTGATAATCCCTTCTCAGGTTTCACACTCAGGTTTAAAACCACTGGCGGGCTATCTCTCTCTCTCTCTGTCCTGTTGGTCATCAGACTGCATGGACCTAAAGGGACAACCTCTCTGCCCTGCAGGCCAAGGAGCCAGGCAGAAAATGGACTTTGTCAGCATGCGCAAGTAAATAGACAAAGAATGGCCTTTGCACAAGGTCACAACATACTGTAACTCGAGTACACAAGTTTACTGGAAAGGCGACCGGCTTCCCTTTCTCAGTCGTATAGCCATGAACAGGGTGAGCGGATTCCCCTAGGCTACCCGTTGCACGAGCAACATTTTGAGTTTGAATGGAATGGACTACTTCTAATCCACAGGATTTCCAGCTAGACACTGAGGAAGTACAGTTCTGAATGCCTATGTGCGATGAACCACCGCAGGAAACCTCTTAATCATGAAGTCGATTCCCAGCTACCTGGCTGAGAGAGGACTTTCCTGAAACAAGGACTCTTCCTCCATCGGATCATCACAGATCGTCCATGGAACCGAGTCACCGGACTCCCTCAACGGACTCCCTCAACTGGACTTCCCTGAATCAGCAAGGATTCTCCAACCAACAACCAGGAAAAAAGGAAAAGAAAAGGCAACCTTCACGTGAGCACTTGGGCATAGATAGGATATTCTTTAGCACAGCAAGAAAGTGTTAAACTGTCTGATGTAAACATACACACTGTTTCATGTAGACTTTGAGTGACCATTTGTTATGTTCTTTTTTATTTGCTACTTTGATAGACAGATCATGCATGCTCTCTCTCTCTCTCTCTCTCTCTCTCTCTCTCTCTCTCTCTTACTAACTCTTATCTCACCTGGTCAAAAGGGATGCTAACGATAGCCTAGCCTATTGTTTCAAAGCAAGTTAATCATGTGCCCTTCCCCTGCTCTTGCGCTTATCATGGATCAATGCTTACCCTCCACACACATTGACCATTTGGCCCCAGTTAATAAACTATACCTTTGGAATAAACTGTGTTTTGTCTGTGTTGCTGCTGTATTCATGAAAGCCACCCAGTCTAAAGAACTCCAACAGCCTTCATCCAGTCCAAGTGTATGTAAATGCTATTCACTGTAGTGTATTGTGATACTGTAAGTAATACATTATTACTATAGCTGTAGTATAAGCATAACATTTTGGTAATATACCATCAATTTAACTGTTTGGTAAGTTATTATTAAACATAACAATTAATGGTAATATTAATGGAATTGATTTGACTTGATGAGACTGATCAATTAATGCTAATTATACCCACATTTATTATCGGCGCCTCCTTGTGACAAGACTGATTGTCCCTACACTGGTAAAAGGAAAGTGACACAATCCTTTTATGTAATATCTGCTATTTTTGCGCTTGAAATTTCTCTCAATGGCTTTAGTAAAAAAAAAGATGACCAGTAACCATCACCTCAGCATTGCAGTCCACTGCTAGGGGTCAGAGGGAGAAGATTTTAGAACTATCACCTCAGCGTTCCAATCCACTGATCAGAGATCAGAGGGAGAACATTCTGAAAGTATCACCCCACAGTTCTAGAATGTCCTCCCTCTGATCAGCAGATTAGAACAATCACCTGAGCATTCCATTCCACTGATCCAGGCATTATCACAGAGTGGCCAGGGGGGAAAGGCTCTCCTTGGCGAGCAATACAATCAAGCCTGTTGGGAGTCATGTTATAACCTTAGCCCTAATGACCATACATAAGGCAACCTCTTGAGCAATGTTGCTGTCCTATGATGCCTGGACATGGGCCTATTAGGTGGCCCATTTTAACCAGGAGACACATTATCATTAACAACAGCTTTACTTAAAGTGTCATATGATATATGATAATATGATATATGATAACCCTTAGTCACTGCAGCAGGAAACCAGGCTCTTCATATATCTGCCCAGTGCCATCACAACACTAGGCCATGGTGGCAGTAGCATCGTGCTTTGGAGGTGTTTTTAATGGCAGTTTCTTTTCCTTCTATCTTTGTGTCTGTCTTTCTTTTATTACTTTGTGTTTTTGTTTGTTTGGCTGTTTCTTTCTTTCTATCTTTCTTTTTTGTTCGTCTTTCTTTTCTTTCTTTTTTTTTTTTTGATAATCCAGGATTCCCAACCTCGTTGGCCCCACACTAAACAATACCAGCATGAGGCTCCAATCCACTTGTCTCCCTCACAAACACCATTTTTGCCATTTTTTTGGTTGTTTGGTTCTCTCTCTCTCCCTCCCTCTCTCTCTCCAGGGTCAGACAGGAGTTAAGTGAAGAAGTTTAACAAAGTTGCTATTACCTTATGCTAACGCCCCCCCCCCCCCCCCCCCCGGGTGTATAATAACAGAGTTGGAGGTCATTGGCAAAGTGACCCGCAGTAAAGAGTCTCTAAAGAGTCTCCCATTAGACCCTACAGCCTCTTACTTAAGCACAGAGGAAAGTTCTAATAGCCCTTTTAGCCTGGCTAATGTTCTCATACTGGACTTTACTGATGACTGTGTCAATGAAGAAAATGTTTGGAGTAAAGTAAAGGCCTGGCCCCAGCAACCTACCCCCATCCCCATCCCCATCCCCATCCCCACAACACACACAAATGCACACACACACACACACACCCCTGCTTCTTGTCTTTGATGGCTGGTGGTGAGGGCCATATCCAGGCCGAAGGGACCAGTGTGTTTGTTGTTGTGTGTTGTTGCCACCTGTGTGACACGTTTCCACACTATGTGACCAGTGTGTAAGTAGTCGGCTTTTCATCCAACTCAATCGCATCGGTAATGTGCATTTATAGTAATTCAGCTCAACAAATCAGCAACCACCAGCAACCGTTTCCATGCCACAGTTTTAGAAATAATTTTAATAATTACTGCTAGAAGGGGGCGATGAAGAATGCTGTTACAGCCTCTTACAGCAGACTAACCTCCGTACACATGGGAACGCCCACATACAGGGATTTTTTTGTCACTAGCCGCATTCGGATGAGGGTAAATGTCTGCAGACGGATGTAGCCGCATGTAGTCAGCGATGCATTGTGGGCTGAAAATGTTGCATTATGGTTAGACTTTGTGTCAGAGTTGCCAGAAAGGCGTGACGCTATCACAAAAACGTCACAAGGTCAGATGACCTAAAAACCCATGTGATGTAGCCGCATGTAGCCGCATGTAGACAAATCGTGCAAGCGCTTGCAGTTGCTTTTCCGCGGCTACAATTGTCTAACTAACGCCTCCGTGGTGACGCAACTTTGCCCTGGTTGGTTTAAAGTTCATTGACGTCTGGACACGGATGTTGTGTAGTGCTCTGTCATGGAACTTCTCATCTTATATGTACGTTATTTTAGTCCAGTTTGAAATCTTTTCTCTCTCTTTTTAGCTTGTTCTGAGGCGTGTATCTGATGCTGTCAAGCTCAATCTTTTATTTATTTATGTATTTGTTAATCTCGTTTTTATTGTATTGCTTTGTGTCAGTAGGCTATACCTATTAATGATCTTTGGGTTATGGTTTTGCCGTGTTATTTTTCATCCTTGTGTTGTGCAGCACTTTGGGACATCTCTGTTGTTTGTTTAAATGTGCTAGTAAAAAAACGACTCGACTTGACTTGAAGTCTCAATGCACCCTACTACAACCGCCCGCCCCCTCCTTTTCCCTCACACACAACACATGACTTCTCCGCCATCTACTACAAAGATCAGGTGGTGTAAACAAAAGACTTGTGTCCGACTTGACTGGCGCCTTTTAAACACCCACCCATCCTGCGAGGCGGAGTTCTTGCTGATGTATGTAGCCGAAGTCAGACAAACGTAGACATACCGATTTGTTACTCGAACGGGCCTACTGTGAAGACGAGTTTCACTAAGCAGCTCTGGGTCAAGACCAAGGGGGCAGGAACAGACGCGGAAGTTGAAACACCCATGGGGCAAAAAAAACCCGGAAAGGGCCCAGTAGCCTTTAGCATTCCATAGACTTCCATTCATTTTACTGTCACCTTGACTTTACTTTACATAGGAAGCACGTCATACCTTGATGTTGGCATCGTTGGACACCAGAGAAACTACTGCAAAACATATTTGCCTCGATCGGAAATTTGTCATGTCATTGTCTTGTAAGAAATGTTTTTTTCTGAAATTGTGCTAAAAATGCTGTCACTTACAGAAGCTCAGTACGGAAGCTCAGAGCTGCCAACCCCTAAAATATATTTGGCTCAGTATCATGTAATAATGTGAAAAGTTTCACGTTATATGTATCATGTTATAACGTGATACTTTTCACGTTATTTCGTGATATGAAATTATCACATTATTTCATGATATTATATTTCGTGATATGAAATTATCATATTATAACGTGAAACTATCACGTATAACGTAATGTGAAATGTACGTAATGTGAAATTATCATGTTATAACGTGATGTGAAATTATCACGTTATTTCATGATACACAATTATCACGTTATTTCTAGATATACAACTTTCACGTTATTCTGAGATAAGAAATTATCACGTTATTCTGAGAAATGCAACTATCACGTTATTTCATGATAAGCCTTTATCATGTTTTTTCATGATATAGGCATTCACTTCAACACCCAGGTTCAGTCAAGGAACATGGCTCGTCTACATGAACTAATTCAGTTCTATTTCAAGCTTGGTTTAAGACATGGTGACATTCTACAGTTTTTGAGCATTGTAGATGGGGTTGTTGTCAGCATGCATACGAAGGATTTTAATAAGCATGGGGTTGTACCAGAGAAAGAACGAATCCGACCCATTTGAGGTTGCGTCGTTTCTCATTGATCAACTGGGTGGACACGGGAGGCTGCACGGATACAAGTTCCACCATCTCAATTGCATCCAAGCTGGATATGTTGTTACCCAAAGTACTGTGAGACATTTGATTGATTGATTCGTCTGACAAATTAAAGCCGTTTGGTGTGTGCATAAATGGAGCTATCGATGGATTTTCAAGACTCATGCTTTGGCTTCACGCCTACTCAACAAACAGCACTCCCAAAATCATTGCTGGCTATTTCATAAGGGAAGTTGAGAGGAGGATGGGGGCACCTTCCAGAATTTGCACAGATTTGGGAACAGAAAATGTCATGATGGCAGAGATGCAGAGGTTCTTACGATGGAGTACCAATCACCACATTGTCAGTAACTGCTATATCGTTGGATCGAGTAATCACAATCAACAGATTGAAAGCTGGTGGGCGTTTTTGAGAACTCATCATGCCCAGTACTGGATGAATCGTTTTCAGGAACTAAGGGATAAAGATTGTTTCTCTGGAGACTTTTTGGACAACAGCTTATCGTGTTTACTTGCCTGTCCATCATTCAGGTGTGTTTCTTATTGGATGTTAGACTTGTCTTAAAGCCCATACTACTACTACTACTACCACTACTATTACTACCAACAATAATAATAATAATAATAATAATAATAATAATAACATCATTATCATAATCATTTCTTATTAGGCTTAGGCCTACAGGAAGATTCAAGAAACCTACAAAGTTAGGCCTATAGATTTAGGCCTATCAATTAATCAAAAGGTCTACATATTAGACTACTTACTGTATGTCATTAAATGTGCTTTTGAAATAGAAAGGGGAAATATTTGCATAGCATACATTTTTGCAGTACACTTTGTTGAATAGAGAAGCCAAATCATGAGTTTTGAAAAAGCTGTTAATAATAGTGTAAGCGACAATTTCCATATTGTTCATTAGGAGGAACTACAGCAAGTTGCCCAGTTGTGGAATACCCATGTCGTCCGAAAGAGCAGGAATACAATAGCTTCAAGTGGACGCCCGATTTTCATGTACACCCTGCCTCATCTATTTGGAAGACAAGATTACCCGAAACAGGTCTCTCAGGAAGCAGTGGAGGCTTGCAAAGAAGAATGTCAACAGAGAGGACCATGTCCTTGTGATGAAACGGTGTTTGACATGTGTTGCCTTCTAATGGCAGAGAATTTCTTACACTCACCTACTGCAGCTGATGAAGCTATAGAGTTGTATCTCCTCCTGAGAGCATGCATCCTTAAAGACTTGGAGCATTAAAGATGTGGAACATTATCCCCAGTTAGCATTATCGTAGTGCTAAGAATAATGAATGGTGACTAATATCTAAAGCACACTGATCATGTTTTTGTTTTATTTTATTTTTTTCCTTGATGATTTTTTTTTCATTTCTTTCTGCCCTATACTGTATCTGCAGTTAAAACACCCAAAGTGACAAGTAGTAACATTACTGTCCCATGCAGTGTAGTGGGCATGCAGAGCTGTGACCTGTTGAATACCTAGGAAACATTCACCTCAAGTTCACCTTATATTACACAGGTGATCATATTTCTCTACACAAGGGGCACATTATATTTCTCAACAGAAGGGGGCACATATCAACATAACATGAGGTTTTTTTCTTGTGCTTGCTCCCGTCAACATCTTTGTAGGTTTATTTCACTTTTATGAAAAGAAAAGCAGACACAAAAAGCTGTTGTATCTCTGCGATATTAGGGCCTATCTGCAATCAATGAAAAATGAGACATACAGTATAAGTTCAAGTTCAGTTATGTAGCCAGCCAGAGTTTCGTCGTCCATATAATCAAGGACTGTGGCATCAATCTGTCAAGACATAATAACAATAATTACAACACAAGTACAAGACTACACAACTTGCAATATACACACCCACAGGAATCAAAGAAGACACGTAGTATGATACCATTATGTTTATGAACTGAGACTTATAACAGTGCTTATTGTTGTGATATGTATTGTAATGGAACTATATTACACTAATGCGGAGTGATCTACATAGTATGGGGCCTGCGTAGCAGCAATATATTCTATTCTGTAATGCAGCTGTCAGTAGTAACTAAACTAAACAAACCAACCGTCATCATCATCTCCGTCTCCTCATCCTTGTGTTTGTGTTTATTACCTCCACCAAGGAGGTTATGTTTTCGCCGGCGTTGGTTTGTCCGTTTGTCTGTCTGTTTGTCTGTCTGCCTGTGAACAACATAACTCGAAAAGTTATGGATGGATTTTGATAAAATATTCAGGATAGGTCAGAAGTGGCTTAACTTAGAACTGATTTGATTTTGGTGGGGATCCGGATAACCATCTGGATCCAGGAATTTTTTATTCAGTCAAGTTACCAGTGTAGCATGGCATCTACGGGGACTTTTATTTTGAAAGGAGGGAATATAGGTTGGTACGGAAATGAGGCTCCTGTTGCGGGTCAAGGAGTTGTTGAGTTTTTGGTTAGAGGGTTCAGTGAAAGACAGAGGAGAGTTAAAGCGGTAGTGGTGAGCAGCCCAGTAGTTCATGTTGGCAGTGGAAATTAGATAAAGTACTTTCCTGCACCAAAGAGCCAACCAAGTTCGTGTGAGCATGAGTGAACGAACCGTCTTAAGATGAGAATGACAATAAGGTGGAGACGTAAGCTGCTTTGGCGGAGGTCTGCGCTCTCTGAGTGCTTTTCTAGTTACCAAATAAGACTTCACTTATGACAAGTAAACAATGCACACAGTAGGCCTAAATACATGTATGTGGTAATGAATTTCTAATTAATTTATCTAATCTAATTTATCTAATTATTTTATCTGAAATGATGAAATGAAAATCATCTGAAATGATGATTCTATTCTTCAATCGTTGCTCTGTATGTTTTAAAATTCACCTGAAATTACTAAACTCAGATCAGTAATAGTCCAGTCAATCTACAGTAGCTCAAAAAATGGCCAATCAATATAGAACAAATTGCAATAGTAGGCCTAATGGTTACTTTTATTGATCCTTAAACCCATTGTATCGCACATTCAAAATCTACCTTCATCAATTTAGTGGAGCCTCGTTTTTCCAAGGTCAAAAGAAGCAGATTTGACTCTCCTAATAGCAAGATGCATCGAAAATCTGAATATTTTCACCTTGAAGAATATTTTCACCTTGACATTTTACTTGAATGATGAAGAGCCTCAGATCCACTCTGACACACCCACTGAATGACTGTAACAGTGATAACAGCAATAATATTCTAGAAGACAGGAGCAGCAAGGCCATTGAGCAAGACTGTCTCTCGTGTTCTACAACTCTTATGTTATCTTCCGTGTAGTTCTGCTTTGCTCGGGTGGGAAGGTGCATGAAGTGATAAGCACTCCTTCTCTTCTAACAAGCCCCTGGAGATGAGATGGCACTTGTGGTCTTGACTGGGAAGGTCCCCCTAGTCAAAGTTCAGCCATAAAACAATTCAGATGTTTAAAGAAAACGTCTGTAAAAAGTCCTTTACTGTGTGGCTAGACAAAGGTCATGTAAGTTTTTTCCCCCTACATTCATTTTACAGGTTTTTTTTGTTATAGTCAGAGACCTGTGCCGTTGCCATTATCAATTACATCTCTCAGAACTCCCCGCCCATTTCTCTCTCTTTCTTTTGCTCTCGCTCTCCGTCTTTCTCTCCCTGTCTCTCTCTTTCCTGTTTCGCTCTCACTCCAAATCTATTTTCAGCTTTAGCTGTCACCAGGCAATTTCCTAGTTTTGAAACACTGGCACCAATTCTTTGATATCAAGATCAAAAATACCCCCCCCCCCCCCCCCCCCCACACCACCACCACCACCCAACACACACACCAAACACACACACACACTCTCTCTCACTTTCTCTTTGAGACAGACCAAATGACAGATCCAATTTTCTTTCAGCTTCAACTCTTAAGAACAATCTGCAAAATCAAAACACTGCATAACAATGATGAATTACATCATCACTTACACTTAATAGTAAGAAATGGTATGACAGAATCAATTACATGAGCAGGAGGAAATGTCTCTGAGAGCCTGACTTGCCTTTTCCAGTATAAACACTTCAAGAGCTTGGCATAGCAGGCCAAAGGCCAGTCAAACTCTCTCTCTCTCTCTCTCTCACTCACACACACACTCACTCTCTCTATCTCTCTCGCTCTCTGTCTGTCTGTCTGTCTGTCTGTCTGTCTGTCTGTCTATCTATTTATCTATCTATCTATCTATCTATCTATCTATCTATCTATCTATCTATCTATCTATCTATCTATCAGCTACGAGACTGCATAAGGCCTGTCTGGTTCAGTAGTGTGTGTTAATGACAGGTAATGATGATGCTATGAGACTTCATAATGTGTGTGTTCAGTAATGTGTGTGTGAGCGATGGGATAATGGTGTGTGTCTGGTACAGTAATATGTGTGTTACCAATGGGATGATGGTGTGTGTCAGGTTCAGTAATGTGTGTGTTACAGGTGACAGGTAATGATGCTGCTACGAGCGTGCAAAAGGCCTGTCTAAAGACTAAGCAGCTTATAACCAACTAGCAGCTCTGGGTGACTGTGACAGTTATGGACTTGCATGAGGCATGAGGGAATGTGTACGTGTGTGTGTCTGTGTGTGTATTTCTGAGTATTTTCTCCCTTACACAAGGGATCAGTGCCAATGCCAGTGTGTGCATGCACACTGTTTGGGGAATCCGATAAGAAACAAATCGAATTATGGATTCTCTCTGAGACTTACATTGAACCACCTCCACAAGCAGCTGTCAGCTGTCAGGATTGTTTTATTTTTTACCCACCCATCCACACTGTACTTTCTAAAGATAGACAGTAGAACACAAACAGACACAGAAACTCTCTCTCTCTCTCTCTCTCTCTCTCTCTCTCTCTCACACACACACACACACACACACACACACACACACACACACACACACACACTTAATAGTGTTCATCAGTTGAGTGCCCTATAAGCATTTAAGCATTCAAAATATATTATCACTAAATGTACCAGATGTAGTTATATAAACCTTTTAGGTTATAGTTACACCCACCAGGGTATAGATACTATGGGGTATCATTGATCTACACAAAGGCTAATTTGTAAAGCCTCTCTGTGTGTTAAATCAAGGACACTAGAAGGACACATACAGTACACACACACACACACACACACACACACACACAGACCCAGTGTTAAATCAAGGACATTTACATTATAAAAATCCTGCAATAGCACGACCCTTTTGAATCCCAGCCTCATATGTTGCCGTATGATGTCACATTCTGTGCTGTGATGCAGTGCGGCATGTTGTGGAAGTATGTAGTATGACATCACTCAGCACAGCATGGGGTTTAAGATCAGTACAGCATGGGGTTTATGATCAGCTCTGGTCAGCTGAAATCATGTCATATTCTAGTATATACATGTATACACTGATCCCCACTATATTGCGGTTCACCTTTTCTAAACCGCAGATTTTATGCCACTATGCATACTAAAGAAGAGTTTGTCAGAACAATGTTAGAATTTATCATCATGTCCCTTTAACAAGTAATTATTGATTAAAATTAAT
>CM059280.1:30018733-30222115 GCA_030347295.1 Setipinna tenuifilis
ACATGACCGGAACCCCTAATGCACTGGAAAGACAATATAATGAAAATGTAATGCCGAAAATGTAATGCCGAAGATGTTTCTGCGTCTCTGTATCAAACGAGTCAGTGTGTCTAATGAGAACGTTTCCTCCGACGCAAAAGTCATTAATCACACTCTGCTCTCTCTCTCACACACACACACACACACACACACACACACACACACACACACACAGAAGGAACCAGGCCCACCTGTACTCATTGTACACACACACACACACATCACAGTCTGGGACGGGACGGCCTTCAAAACTGTGTGTGTGGGTGTGTGTGTGTGAGTAATATGTACTGCGTGAAATGGGATTTACTGCATGTTATTCACACAGATGAGAAACTAGGTTTTAGAGAGTAAATGCGTTCATAACACACATTTTGTAAATCAGCCGTTTCTAATTGGCTCCTTACTCACACAGTTACATGACCTATTCAATACACACTTTCAGTTCTATCCTGTCAGTCTTAATAATCATGATGTCAATCTTAATAAAGATGTCAATCTTAATAATCATGATATTAATCTTAATCAAGATGTCAATCTTAATAATCATGGCCCCTGCTGATCTCAATGGGGCCCTTGGTATTTATGTGCTCATGTATGTTGAAGAAAGTCTTTTGTATGTGTGTGTGTGTGCGTGTATGTGTGTGTGCGTGCATTTGTTCATATACAGTATGCGTGCAAGCTGGCCCATTTCTGTGCTGCTGGTGGTTGCTCCTGTGTTTCCATGTCAGACATCCCAAGTCTCTCTCCCGTGACCTCTGGGAGTCTCCCACATTTGAAAAGCGACTCCTGGACGCCTGCAAGTAATACAGCATATACCGCAACTCGCACAATTTTTTTCAGCTAAATAGGACAAGTGACAGGTCCAGCAAGTGACAGGGATATATGTGGAGTGAGAGAGAGTGAGATTTTGATTTTCAATAAGGCTCAAACAATTATACTTTGACAATTACAAGAGATGATAAGAAAATATGTCACAATGAATACATGAATAAATAAATAAATAAATAGAACCATCTACAAAAGATGGCTAAAGTGCAGTTCATCATTGATGACAGAGCATACTTCTTGTTAACAACACCACCTGGCTTAAAAGGATTCAAGATCTTGCATTAGTTTGTAAAAACGGAAATCCACCAAGACCCTAGCCTTGACCAGAAAGGGGAACAGAGTTGATGCATCATTTCCAGGTTCACCCTCAATCTTGTTTTTCCTACTGACATAAATCGCCATTTTTGCTTCAGCCAGAATGAAGTACATACATTTTGTCTATGTCTATGTACATATTTAAAACCAAAAATAAAAGTCTCTGCAGGGAATTCTTTATTTAAAAGGTTAAAAACATGCTCCAAAACAACAAACAGTGGCCTCCGTTGTATATAATACAAAAAGGTATGAAATACTAACTGCAGTGCAGTTAGTGCACCACTTTTCTAAGAGCTGTGAGGCAACACAAGTGCACCTTAGATCCAATAAGTTGGAGAAACTCTTTTAAAATCTACCCCTGCCCGGTTTACTACATCTTTTACCACAGACTGAAGTTTGTTCAGAAGGTTTGGGGGGATCTACACAGGCCAGACGACGCCAAAAGGATGATGCCACTAGGTTATTTATAATGAGGATATGTCCCCTGTAGGACATCTTTGGCAACAACCATTTCCATTTTTCCAGCCGCCCATTCACACTTTCCACTGCCCCTTCCCAAGTTTTCTTCATGACATTATCATTCCCCAAAAAGACACCCAAATATTTTAAACCATCTTTTTTCCAACATAAACCATCAGGGAGGCTTGGTGCCCCTCTTACCCACTGACCAAGAAATAGAGCCTCACTTTTGGACCAGTTGACTTTGGCTGAAGAAATCTTTAAGGATATTAATGGTTATTTCTATATCCTTATTCCCATTAATTAGTAAAACTATGTCATCAGCATAAGCTGATAGACAAATGGGAAAATTAAAACCAGGTAAAACCACACCACTCAAAGCCCCTTTCAACTTATGTAAAAGCTCTATTGCTAAATAATAAAGCATGCCAGAAGGGACCTTCAAGGGAGCACTTAACCCACTATTGATTTTCAGTATACGCTCAACATCATTTTACAGGACCATGCTTACAAAGCCTTCGCTAAAACCAAAGGCAAGTAACGTGTCCCACAGATACGTATGGTCCACCCTGTCAAAGGCTTTTTCTTGGTCCAAAGACACCAACCCCACATTGAATCCCATAAGCTTGGAGACATGTATTGTGTCATGAACTAAAGAAACATTGTCAAAACTAGATCTACTGGGAATGCAGTAGGTTTGGTGAGACTATCACTGACCACCTTTCTCTGACCAGAAGTACTTATAAAAGTCAACTGGAATACCATCCAGGTCAGAAGCCTTGCCACCCTGAAGGGCTCTTTCCAGTTCTCCCAGTGTCAGGGCAGCATCAACCTTGGCAAATGACTCTACTGAAACCTGAGGCAGATCATGCAAAAACAGACCGTTAGAATTTTACAATCATCAGTCAATAAATCTGTAATTTACCAAAATCCCACCATTGTAAGGAAGTAAGAGATGAATTAAAATACCAATAAGCACTTTTGGGCTTCACTGCTTTTAAAATGATACCACATAACAACAGCCCATGATCAGAAAAACCCACAGGAATAATCACACAATTTCTAAAAATGTTAAAATGATGTTTAAAAGAATAAAATCTATCCAGCCTGGCCATGGAAATCATATTGCCATGGGCATGCGTCCAGGTATATTGTCGCAAAAGGGAGCGTGACCGTCAGAGCGCCTGGCCGGATAGGGACCAATGCAATCACTAAGTAGGTGGATGTGCAGGTGGATAGGGGGGACGAAGATATTGCATATGTCTTAGCCGTAACAGAAATAGCACCCAGCCCAATGGACATGGACTTAAAGTGGACATGAAACAAGGGCATCTAAGGCATTTTAGATAAATTTGTAGTTACGATTTATTTTGAGATGAAAATAAAAGCAAGATAATCGATGAACATTAAAAAAAAGTCATTTCAAGTACATTGGTTAAGCAGGCCCTTATTTTGACTCGCCGCTATATTGTATTTACATGAAGGATGACGTAACCGGGTTGGTTTCCCTTGGTTTCCCCACCCGTTGCTACTTGTTAACAACATTAGCATATGACTACCCAAACCATGGAAGATGAAGTGGAGAGGTTCACTGACTCTTACACACTTAATTCAATGGCTTATGCTAGCCCATTGTTAAAGAAATACGGGACAGGGATTTGTCAAAAGATGATCTACACGGCGAGCCGGTTGTAGGAAGTGAGAGGGTGGGCAACACCGACTGGTGCCGTTGCAGTTATTGCCAGCCAGTGTGCACGTCGTGGGAATCTAGGTGTTGTTTAGAGGCCAGTCTAGGCCATTTGATTGCGGGTGAAACATGTATCACCATGTCTCGGGTGTCTTGGAAGTGGCAATGCTGTCTTTACGTGAGGTACGAGTTGTGGAACATCACATTCAGCGGCGCTGTCGCTCTGCCTCAAGACTGGATGTATGCCTGACCTACAGAAATAAAGAATATGTTTGCAGTTCAAAGGCATCTGTTTGCTTGTGTTTGTTTCAGAAACAAGTCAGAAATGCCTCTCCAGCGGCACCAGTGTGCCCATGGGAGTGGCCTGGCAAGCCTTGGACACGCCTTCACATCGATTACGCCGGGCCCTTTATGGGTGAAATGTTCCTGGTACTGGTCGACTCGCACTCCAAGTGGTTGGACGTGTTTCCAGTGAGATCTGCCACATCAACGGCTACAGTGGACCACCTACGTGACATGTTCAGTACACATGGCCTCCCACACACTGTTGTGTCAGATAATGGCCCTGTATTCACCAGCACAGAGTTTTACCCATCCTCCAACGGACTGGTGGAGAGGGCAGTGCAGACACTGAAGAAATCTTTGAAGAAGATGTCAGGAGGTACACTAAGGGCAAGGCTGGCGAGATTCCTGGCATCATACCGGTTCACTCCGCATGCCACCACCGGGCTGTCTCCAGCAGAGCTGCTGTTCGGTCGGCGTGTGCGCACAAGGTTGGATCTGCTTCGACCGGACGTACAGGTGAAGGTTCTGCGCGGTCAGGAGATGATGGTAGCCAACTCCAAAAGGAGTGCAGTCAGCCGAGACATACCACTCCGGGCAGCCATGTGGGTAAAAGACTTCTCTGGACGGGAGAAGTGGCTGCCAGGCACAGTGACTGTCTTACAGAGTGGAGGTAGCCGGAAATGTGTGGCGAAGGCATTTCAACCACCTGCTATGCAGGAGGACCACTCCTGAAGCCAGACAGGAGTGGGAGCCGGAGGGGGATGACCAGCCCGACCCCACTCCTCCCGCTGCCTCCGTTGTGGAGCCAGCGGATGTGGAGGAGATTCCAGGCCTGGCGTCTGCAGAAGCAGATGATGCCGAGCCAGCTGTGATGCCCTGGAGATCATCCAGAGTAAGGAAAGTACTTTCTCGTTTAAATTTGTAGTTTAGTTGCAGTTAGGGCGGAGGGCCTCAAGAAGGGAGCACAATAATTCCCCCGGCCTGTCCGCGAGAGTGAGGGCAGTCTACCCCTCACTCTCAGGTAGTTCTAGTTCATAAGTTCAGCTATCTTAGTTGTTATGCAGATACGAGAAGAAAAAGAAAAATGACTAAGGGGGTGCTTGTTTGGACTATGGGGGGAGGGATGTTGTAACTGGGGATTTTAGGGGCTTCTCCCCCACTGCATGGTGTGCGTGTGTGTGTCTGGTGAGTGGACTGAGTGAAGGGGGCGAACTTGATTGTTCTGATGGGTGGTTACCGGGGCAACGGGGAGACGCTCAGGTGTGTACCTAAAAGTTAATAAAGAGGCATGTTCTTCGAGTGCGACAAACTATACAGATGACTCCGTCGTTACTCAAGACGTTTAAGACAAAACGTTCCTTTCCCGAGCCAAATCCATGGGTGTACTATAAAGAGAGGATAAAGGCTCTGTCGGGAGCACTCGACCTCCACCCTCTTCACCCTCTGCATGCCCCCCCTCAGTGTTAGCCTCACCACCCGCAGAAACATCCTCCTTCTTTTCAGAAGGCCCACTATCTACTTCATTACCGCCGGTAGCAGGCTCCTCTCTTTTCTCAGGGCACGCGCGCACCAGATGACCATTTTGACTACAACCAAAACACTTCTTTAAACATAATGAAACAAAATAGGATAAACAATACCATCCACTGTCACATTTAGTGTCAGATCTAATTCTTTGCGACTATTGTTTAACATCATGTAGACAAAATGTCTAAACGACACGACATGCATTAGTTGTGGGGAAGTAGTCGATATGTTTATTTTCCTGATGGGTGAAATTAGCTTGCCATATCGCGAAAGAATTTCCATTAGGACCTCATCCTTCACAAAAGCGCGGGGGGTGGGGGGTGGGAGGGCATTTGAAATAATCAGCTTTTTAGAAGGTGATGATAGAGGTGATAAGTGATAAGTAACGGTTTTCAAAAACAAAATGACCGCACTGTTTATACGAGTGGCAGAAATGATCTTACTGTGTCCAATAATCTCTCCTACAGCTAAACTGCAGCCTTGGACACTGGTGCTGGAGTTTATTTTAACGCCATGGTGCCATGTTAAGGATTTAAACTTTTGTCTACCTGAGGCTGCCATGCTCCCAGCACGGCAAAGATGCCTCGGCAAGAAAAATGCACTACACAAACACTATCGTCCAGCTAAACCATTCAACACATACAACCAACCAACAAGACACAACACAAAACACAAAAATAAAAAAGCTCCGCCCACTCACTCGCATGTGCACACCGCAACAGAGAGAGAGCAAGAGAGAGTAGGCGCGTTCGGGCTGATGTAAACGTTTACATGCGCCTACATGCGTTTGCAGTCAGTGATGCATTGTGGGATGAAAATATTGCATGATGGTTAGACTTAGTGTCAGACTTGCCAGAAAGGCGTGGCGATGTCACAAAAACCTGACAAGGTCATATGACCTAAAAATCCACGTGAGTTAAACGCACATAGACGCATGTAGACAAATCGTGCAAGCGCTTGCAGTTGCTTTCACACGGCTACAACCGTCTAACTAACGCCTCTGTGGTGACGCAATTTTGCCCTGGTTGGTTTAAAGTTCATTGACATCTGGACACGTGTTTTGTGTAGCACTCTGTCATGGAACTTCTCATCTTATATGTACGTTATTTTAGTCCAGTTTGAAGTCACATTTTTTCTCTCTCTTTTTAGCTTGTTCTGGGGCGTGTATCTGATGCTGTCAAGCTCAATCTTTTATTTATTTATGTATTTCTTAATGTCATTTTTATTTTATTGCTTTGTGTCAGTAGGCTATACCTATTAATGGTCTTTGGGTTATGGTTTTGCCATTGTGTTGCAGCACTTTGGGACATCTCTGTTGTTTTGTTTAAATGTGCTATTAAAAAAAACGACTCGACTGGACTTGAGGTCTCAATACACCCTACTACAACCGCCTGCCCCCTCCTTGTCCCCCACACACAACACATGACCTCTCCATCATCTACTACGAAGATCAGGTGGTGCAAGCTGAAGACTTGTGTCCGACTTGACCGACGCCCGCCCATGCTGCAGACAGCTGCAGACAAACGCAAACAGACGGGATTGTAGCTCGAACACGGCTAGTGACAGTCCTGTGTTGTACTTGTGCAGATGTAAAATACGACCTCTGTGTCTGTCATTAGGTTATTCATTTTTTGTGAAACAATATTTATTTTCTTCTCATGTTTCAGGGGTGCGGGCAGTTGCATTGTTGACCTCCCTGAAATGAGTTTCTGCAGGTTGCAATGTCTGACATGTGGCCTGATGTAAAGCCAAGGTCATGTGAAGGTCATGCGGGGACAGGATAGGAGAGTGGAGGGCAACTGGCAAAGCAACCAGAGGAACATGTGGGTGAATCAATCTCTCTGTGTCAGTCAATACAGTCTCATGTCAAAAGCCCATCTTTCATTCATGATGCATGAGGTGTGGAAAGTTATATGGACAGAAGTGTGTGTGTGTGTGTGTGTGTGTGTGGTACCACAAAGGACAAGCCTGGGGTATGATTGATTGAACTTGTGCAATGTTGAACATATGAACAGTAGCGATCACTGGGTGTGCCATGGTGGGATTAATATTGATTTATGACTATTTCTGTCGTAAACCTGCATGTGTGTACATGGCTTATAACCTAGCGTGTCAAATGCAACACCATTTGTTAAATGAAAAATTGAATGTGAAAGGTCAGTAAGTTATGTAAGCAAATGAGTCATAATACAGATCCACATTAAACATCATTATGGTATGCATCTATTCATACTCAGTTCACTGCTCTGTAATAAAGATCTGTGTGTGTGTGTGTGTGTGTGTGTGTGTGTGTGTGTGTGTGTGTGTGTGTGTGTGTGATCCTAGAGAATACTGCACTCTTCCAGTGATCGACCCCTGTGTGTGCCTGAGGTTGCTTTCACACCTGCAGCCTTTAGTGTGTTTATCACTGAAGCCCCAGCTTCACTTTTGTCTGTGTGGGCAGAATGCAGCTACTGGTTCGTTGCCAAAATAGCCCCCCAAAAGCAGCCACACAGTCTCCACTTGCATCATTTGTCAAACTCTGGTGCGGACCGACCAAAACAGCATCGATGTCATTTGGCAATATTCCGCTAATTGATTCCCACTGAACAGTGAGTTTAAAAAAAAGTGTTACTCTTGTCAGGGTGAAGCGAGAGTGTGTGTCTATATGCTATAAGGGCTGTCATTGTCAGAATACCAAGCCTTAGTGGAATAACCACTGGTTACAGACTCGTCAATGTAAAACTGCAATCAATGTAATTTAATTAAGTGTGGATTTGCATGCTGAATGCCTCTGTGAACAGATGTGGTCGGATTACCTGCTACTAACCTGCTTAATGCCTGGTAATGGCAATAGGTCAGGCTATCGATTGCCCTAGCCTGCAGCCATAATTTTTGTGCTGGCATCAATGATGGGAGCTGTGTGTGTGTGTGTGTGTGTGTGTGTTTGAGGGGTGGGAGTTCAACAGTCACAAACAGAAAGGATATCAAATCAATGTGCCACTCTGTGAGCGACTGTAGTAAAGTGTGTGTGTGTGTGTGTGTGTACATATGCCTATATCTGTGTTTGTGTGTGTGTGTGTGTGTGCATTTGGTTTAGACCTGTATTGTTTATAACAGGGGTGCCTCCACAATATGTGTGTGTGTGTTGTATCAGGAGGTAAAGTACAGCTTTGCAATGTGGCAGTGCTGACACTCATTTGGTCAGTCTACCTAAGAACTAATTTTATGTGAACAAAAACACGCAGGCAGCATGGGCGAAGCCAGAAATCATAAAATGGGTGGGTCCAGAAAAAAATCAGGTGGGCCTAGCCCAAAACACATAGGTTACCATTATTACTTAAGCAGTCAATCAAACAAAAGAGCCTTCTGATTGGGTGTGTCACAAGGATAAACAAGAGGTCGGACCCAAGTGGTGTAGCATGCCCAAGAACAGTTTTGTCCTGGTCAGGGACGGTCCGGATTGAAGGCCAGGGACAGGAGAGTTGTGCGTCGTCAGGAACAAGACGGGTCTGTAGCCGAGGGCTGGAGAGTCGTGTGTCGGCAGGTACAAGCCGGGTCAGAAGCCAAGGGTAGGAGAATCATGCGTGGTCAGGAACAGTCCGCATCACAAGCCAGAGATCGGTCCAAGGAGACACAGAGAAACACTGGAGGGAGGACTGACAAAAACAGGATGAGAGACAAGGCACAGGCACGACAAAACCGGGGAACAGAACATGACCAGATAACTAGGAAGCAGAGAGAGTCAAGAGTCAAAACTAGCCGTAGAGAAATCACCTTGGTAAGTAGACAAACTGACAAAGAGGAACTGAACAGGGGAGTTTAAATAGGAGTGCGGTGCAGGTGATCGTGATAATTGAGTGAGGGCTAAGCAAGGAAGTGCAGGTGTAGTGCGTAACACTCAGACACAGACAAGGAATACACAGGTGCAGGTAATAATCACGGGAGTGCAGGGGAACGGGGAGAAGGGTGAGTGACTTAATCTAATAATGAGATACGTGACGGAGAAAGCGATGGAAAGAGTGATCACAGCGTAAACAGAAAAAAAACCCAGACTGAGAGTCGTGACAGGGTGGGCCTGATTGACAAGTGGGTGGGCACTATGGCAGGACCCAATGTGTGCATTTGTGCTAAATCCTGATGCCTTTTTCTGTGTTTTCAGTGAAGGTCTCCTTTCAACCTGAGCAACTCACCTCATGGGTTTGCTTGTTCTATTCTCCAGGAATTCATGATGGATGTGTGTGTGTGTGTGTGTGTGTGTGTGTGTGTGTGTGTGTGTGTGTGTCTAAAGCTTGAACGTAACAGGAGTCTAGGCAGCCTAATCTGTACTCTGCAGGTGAGACAGGATGAGAGGTCTGCATTTCTGTGCATGAGGATACACACATGAGAATGGACACACACATCATATCTATTGTAGTGTTGTTGAAAGACATTGCAAGAGGAGTGTGTGTGTGTGTGTGTGTGTGTGTGTGTGTGTGTGTGTGTGTTTTAGGTGATGACAGAACACACAAATAACTATTAAAAGGTATATCTGTGTGTCAAAACCCCACCACCCTAATGATCCTCTCCTCTAGGGTGGTCAACATACAGTCACTTCCATCTTCCAATATTAAAAACACTTTTAAATAAACCTTTACAGAACAGTGTCACTGCTTTTAATTTGGTGCCTCTCAATAATCTTGTTGGTGCCCCTCATCTTATGTGTCCTATTAAGTGATTTCTAGTATGTGTTGTTAAGTATGTAAGACTTGTTCTTGTGGTTGTATGGGCTTCATTGTACTTGGTCGTATGTCCATTGTCTTTGGTGTACTTGTAACTTTTGTCACCTCTCTTGGCCAGGACTCCCTGGGACCTTTGCTGGTTAAATAAAGTGTAAATAGGTTAAGTATCTACTAGGTTAAGTGTCCTTTAATTTGATGTCAGACATGTTTGTTTAGAAAATACAATTTGTTTAGAAGGCATGGATTTCTGTAATACAATATTTTAGTTTATGTTATTGGGTATTTTATACATACTGGGGGAAAAAGGATGTTTAATTATCAGCCAATCAATTTAAAGGGGAGAGATCACAGGGGGAAGAAGGAATCTAGTATACGTGAGTGAATCGATTTTTTTTTGGATGCAGCTTGAACAAAGACAACGTGTTGGAAGCGTAAATGTAATTAGTGTACTCTGTGTACTCAATTTAACTTTATATGTGGTCAGAACTTCAACCTAGTTGCCTAAATTATAGGTTGAACTGGTAGTTTGCTGCCAAGGACATTTTCTAAATGGAATTGTTCGTATCTCAGTCATAACCTAGTTAAAAAGTTAGCAGCTCGCTAGCTGGAAAGGTGCTACTGACTGAGGCAGCCTTCTGCTGCCCACAATAACGGGGGTGAGTAAAGCCTCGACAGCAGAAGAACTGCTTGCTGTATCGCCAGGACTGACTGGGAGACTCGACACAGCTAGACAACGTGTAAGGTCATCTGCAAGGGCGTATGGGCCAAGCCTCTCCATCGGACTGCGTAAGTTATCATTTCGTTTATCCCACGAGTTGCGTGAGGTGGTCAGTTATTGTCTTAAAGGCCTCAACAACCACAAGCAACAATTCAGGCCTGCAACACAAACAGACCTGCAAACTTTCATATACTTTTATGTTGGGACTTGCTTTAAACTTACTTCAATTCAATACAAACTACTAAATGCTACTTGAGTTGTGTTTGGTCATTATTAGTTTATTGGTTTTCAGTGTACTAAATTAGTTTAGCCCATAACAGTAAAATATTAATAAAGGGCATTAGTGCATCTAGCATAAATGAAACAAGTATTAAGTATAGAGAATGTTTAAAAGCAGCTTGTAGTTTATTTCTGTATACATGGCAATGCATTTCACTGTGGTAATTACATTATAGTTAGAGGTTAAGAGAACCCAGGGCGCAACTTGCAACATCACTGATCTGAGCTGAAGCGCTACAAAAGTAAAACAATAAATTAAATAATTAATACTTAAATAAACAAATAATACAGATTTGTTACATATTTGAAAGATAAAAGTCATTATTCAATATACTGCCAATGTTGATTGAGCAGAACACACACGTGCTGGTGTCCCCTGTCTGTACAGACACACGGAGATACTCAGCAGACTGCTTAGCTTTGACCTCTTCCTCCACAAATAGACCACCTTTTATGAATAGCTGGCTTCAGACCATCGGGCCAAAACAGGTCTAACACAGGCATGGTACGCCCAGCACTATCTTACACTAGTTGGTGCCAAAGACCCATCCCCTCTAAACTCTTGCAAGCTATCGACCCTACGGTAGTCCCACCGATCACATCCGTGATTAATACCTCACTGTCTTCAGCCGTATTTCCAGCTGCCTTCAAACAGGCCAGAGTTATGCGACTACTGGAAAAGACCACGTTTAACCCCGCCCAGGTCGAAAATTATCGCCGGTCTCACTGTTTCCCTTCCTCTGAAACCATCGAAAGGGCTGTCTTAAAACAAGTCACTGACTTCCTCGCCCATAACCACCTACTTGACCCTAAACAGTCTGGGTTCAGAAGTGGCCACTTCATTGAGACAGCTCTACTATCTGTCATGGAAGCCCTAAAAACAGCCAGAACACGAGGGCAATCATCTGTACTCATTCTTCTTGACTTATCAGCTGCCTTCGATACAGTCAACCACAAAATACTGCTAACCACAGTCAATAACATGGGCATAACAGGCACAGCCCACTCCTGGCTCAAATCCTACCACGCTGGACACTCCTTTAATGTGTCTTGGCAAGGTTGTCTGTCATCGACTCCCCCTCCCAGGGGTTGGTGCTGGGTCCCCTTCTGTTTGCCATCTACACCACTTCGCTGGCCCATGTTATCTGCTCACACGGCTTCCCTTAGCAAAAAGTAGTATACTTAAAGTTTATTTTATGAAGTATACTTCAGTATAAGTGTAAGTATAGAACAGAAGTACACAGACCATGTACTTTTAGTGTACTAGAAAGTATGCTAATTTAATACTTTTTTTATATTAAATTGGAACACTTTATAAAAGTTTATAAAAGTATTCTTTATGTATATTTTAAAGTTAATTTTAAGTTTACAAAAGTACACTCTAAAATAAACTTAAAGTATACCACAAGTACACTTATTTATATACTGCCATTGTACTAGTTATGTACTTCAAGTTCCTATTTTTAGTTTATTATAAAGTAATAAAATAAATGAAGCGATTTCCATTTGTTATTGTGATCACACAGCACACAGTGTACACTGCTTTTAACCCATCACACATGTGACCATGCTCAGGGTACCTCAGTCACAGGGGAGGATGGAGGAGAGAGTTGGTCATTCATGGCCTGTCGGTGTCCATGACTGCTCCATTCAGTATATGTTTATAAACTTTGTTTTTTTTACTGGTTTACTTGTTGTTATACTTTAAGTTTGCTTGGCATATTACTTGTAGCTTTGTAGCTTTACTCAAACTGTATGTACACAAGAGTGTGATGCATTTACAAAATCAAAAGACATAATGTTGAAAACAACTTTGATATATTTTCAAACATACAAACAAAAACAAAGACCACCCTTAGCAAAAAGAAGTTTATTAACTTTAATAAACATCTTTTTGCTAAGGGAAAGTATAAGTGTAAGTCTTCCCTTAGCAAAAAGAAGTTTATTAAAGTTTACTATAAGTATACTTATTTTATACTAAAACTGAGGAAGTATACTTGAACTTGACTTCTATAAACTATATTTTATATACTTATAGAATAGTATAGTAAAGTATACTTGGCTTATACTGAAACTTCTAAACAAAATCTAAGACTAAGTACATTTATACTAAGACTTACACTTATACTTTAAAATAAAAACATATACTTTTCCTTTAGTCATTGACTCGTGCTTAGCATTTAATTTATATATTAGTATAATATAATAGTGGAGTTTAAAACTAGTATGTGTGTTCAATTGCATTGTGTTTATGTACCTTAAAATACACATACACAAAAACAGAAAAACATTTGAATTGACTTTATTGAGCTAGCTACTTGGTAGTCCTTGGTATCTCTGCTGCGTCATCCTCCAAATATCTTCTATATGGTCCGTTTCGCTATGTTAGCTCTAACGAGCTGGTTGTTCAGCTTCTTCCAGCTGACTGGGTGGTATCGTGTTGCACTTTTGTTTTTGTGATTAAGGTACATAAAGATAATGCAATTGAGCACACATACTATATACTGTTAAGTTTTAAATTCCACCATTATATAATATTAATATATAAATTAAATGCTAAACATGAGTCAATGACTTGACTAAAGGAAAAGTATATGTTTTCATTTTAAAGTACAGTATAAGTGTAAGTCTCAGTATAAATGTACTTAGTCTTAGACTTTGTTTAGAAGTTTCAGTATAAGCCAAGTATACTTTACTATACTATTCTATAAGTATATAAAATATAGTTTATAAAAGTCAACTTCCTCAGTTTTAGTGTAAAATAAGTATACTTATAGTAAACTTTAATAAACTTCTTTTTGCTAAGGGTTCTCTTACCACTGCTATGCCAATGACACACAGCTGTACCTGTTGTTCCAGCGACACCATGGTCTCTGCACGCATCTCCGCCTGTCTCTCTGATCTGTTCACTTGGATGAAAGAACACCATCTCCAGCTTAATCTGTAAAAAAACAAACTCCTGGTCATCCCTGCCCATGAGTCAATCCACCATGACATCAACTTGAAAATTGGCGCTGTCACTATTGCCCCGAACAACGCTGCTAAAAACCTGGGTGTCATACTAAATGACCATCTATCTTTCTCTGAGCACATTTCCTCCGTAGCGAGGTCATGTCGCTATGCATTGTACAATACGGTCCCCTCCCGCCTTGATTACAGGCAACTCTAAACACAAGGCTCTGACACTAGCCTACAAAGTCATTTCAGGATCCGCCCCCGCCTATCTCAATCTCAATGACTTACTAAAGGCTCATGTCCCGTCCAGAGCATTACAATCCGCTCATACAAACCATCTAGCTGTACCCTCACTTCTCACAAAGCAAGGTCACTCTAAACCTTTCTCCTTTCTCTTTTCTCCTTTCTCCTTCTCTTCCGAGACCGCTTCACTTCCTAACAAAACTAACAATCACTAAACCAACTCTCTCTGTCCCCATGTCGGGAGTGTCTGTGTCTGTACTGTCCCATGTCTAGGCCGATTCCTGGCCTCACAAAAACTTCCAGCCAAGAGGGGCTACGTCATTTAAGCAATGGTAGCTGGACAGACGTTATTTATAGTAATATGGACTGGTTTTGGTTCCTGTTTTGGTTCTCGAACTACAGACATTTCTGTGCCACAAATGAAGTAAAAGCTCTGCTTGCTCTCTAGACTGACTGAAACACTGAAAGAGTTCAGCAGCTTTGAGTCTGAATAAACCAACATTGAAAGTTGTCTTCCTATCATTCTGTCCAGTCTGGCCTTGGTCAGCGAATAAAGGAACTGCTTTCATGAATGAGAAGTTCTTTTGTTATGCTAAGGGTGCTGGCAAAGTCCTTATAAATGGCCCAAACCACACAAGCTAAAACCCGAAAACACTGCCACTCAGTCTGCACTATCTGCAGCCCACTCCTTCTCCCACACCCCCCACCTTTCAAAGCAAGGAAGAGGAAGAGGGGTCCTGGTTTATAACAAATGGAACTATGCTCTCCTGCTACCTGACAACAACCATTGCTCATTCGAATTCCACGCCGTCAGGGTAATAGCTCCCGTTAAATGCTCAGTGGTTGTCATCTATCGTCCACCAGGACCTCTGGGTGACTTTGTAAATGAGCTAGACACTCTACTGTCCTCCATCCCTGAACTCAACTGCTCGCTGCTGGTCCTCAGTGATTTCAACATCCACCTAAACAAAGCATGCGCCATGGACTTCCTATCCCTCATCAACTCATTTGACTTACAACTGGTCTGCACCCCTCCAACTCATAAAAATAGTAACTGGATTTAATCCTGACCAAAACCTGCAAAACTGATGATGTGATGGTCATACCATTACATACATCGGACCACTTCTTCATCCACTTCATGGATTCCCTCCCGGAACTACCACCCACTCCTCCAGCCCATGGTCACCTTTCGCCGCAATCTTCGCAACTTGTCTGCTACCCACTTTGCCTCAGTCGTTGCCTGTGCCCTTCCCCCTCCCAACACTTCCTCTCCACTAGATGTCGATGCCACAGAATCTCTCAGCTTCACAGTAACTTCCTGCCTAGAGACCCTGTGTCTACTTTCCACTAAATCTGCACACTCCATCCAGCGCCGCCCATGGTTGACTGATGCCATCCCCTCATTACATACCACCCTCAGAGCTGTGAAACAAAAAAGTCCAGCAACCCCGCTGACCTACAGGCCTTTCAATCTCTCCTAGTGGCATTCTCATCCTCTATTATGACTGCTAAAACAGATTGCCATAACAACAAAAGGCACATTTGACTTGTTGGCGCGGACACTCTGCCGGGTGGGCGCGAGCACAGGACCGGAGGATGGGGGGGGGGGGGGATCATGGACTCACTTGCTATTCGTACAAATGAGATGTAGCAGATTCCTATCCATGTCTAACTGCAAGCGGTTGGACACACTTACAAATCAACCACACAGGTTTAAATTCAAATCTACCAATCAAAACAGAGGGTAGTATTTCTAACCCGTGACACGACGCCAGTGCTACTATATAAACGTATGCACAGTAGCTCAGCACCATCATTCACTAGTTCCATTGCCAAGTGCGCTTGTGCCATCTCTCGTTACCCATCTCGATACGATTCAGTTTACTTTAAAACCCCAAAAAGTCTTTTTAAAGACTATCCCCATCTAGCCCTAGCCAGTTATTTTTTATCTGCTCGGCGTGCACATTCCTCTGCCTTCTTGCCTTCTTCACCGTTGCATTACAATAGCCCATACACGCGACTCTCTTTTTTATCTCTCTCTCACACTCACACACACACACACACACACACACACACTCACTCACTCACTCACTCTTACTGACAAAGAACTACCATCAGCAAGTAATAAAATAAAATCTGCATTACCTGAAAAAATCTAAACCGATTGTTTAAAGATCGTCCCAATCTGATTAGCCTTATTACCCCAATTGCTAGGCTAGTCTCAGCATAACTACACACAGGCATATAATTGAATCAGAAACTTTATTGAGAACAAAACTGAAAACACACAGCCACATTATTCCACAACAAAAACAATGGAGAAATTTCTAGTTAGGGCTACCACCAAGTCAACCAATGCACCACCAGCTGCAAAAAAGCCAAAACTTCGGAAATATGATGAAACATACCTTCAGTTTGGGTTTACAGTCACGGCTAATCAGAGACCTCAGTGTGTAGTATGTGCTGAGGTCTTAGCAAATGACAGCATGAAGCCCTGCAAACTTAAAAGGCACCTCAAAACTAAACATGCTGATCTTAAAGATAAACCTGTTGACTATTTTAAAAGAAAGCTTGATGGCCTTGACAATGTCATTGCACAGCACTGTCTCTAAACAGTGTCTAGAGGCATCGTATGCAGTGGCCAAAAGAATCGCTAAATTGGGTAAACCGCATACAATTGCCGAGACACTCATTTTGCCGGCGGCCCAAGACGTGCAAAATAATGATAGGAGAGAGTGCAGCAGCCAAACTCGGGACAGTACCAATGTCCAATGACACAATGGCTAGACCAATTTCAGAAATGTCTGATGACATCAAAGAACAATTAATGCAGTTCATAAAAAACAGTCCCTAATGTTGTGAGCATGCGCGAGTAAGCAAGTGAGCAGGTGATGTTGTGTGGCAAACTGTATCAAACTATGGGAGAATTATGAACATCTTCAGTGGATTAATTACAACGCTCATGTAAGAACTGCTTTCGACTTGTGTTGGGCTGGTTCAAGAGACATTAATTACCTTCAGTGGCTTATTTTTGACCGAGAGTGTTTTCTCTCCTGATTGATGGCGTCTCACGTAGTAAAGATGCCGGGAATTTCAAACAGAAGCCGAGTTGAACCACCAAACAAGCGCCCAAACTCAGAATTAGAAACCAGTCCAGACACCGCCTTTTAACGTTCGACTTGGCCAAAAGCAAAGTTTGAGATGAAGGAATTTTTAAGTGAGATACGCGAGAAGCTGAAAAAAATTGACGCTATGGCAGAAGACATCAAAGACTTAAAAGAGACTGTGTACGCAAATCACTGGAGCAAACCCACTTAGGGAGCAACCCCCTTGTGGAACAAACGCTTAAGATTGAGTTAAAATTGAGTTTCTCAGAGTTCATCGACTCCGGCCAGCGAAACCCAAGAAACGTTCTGACCCCAACATTGATACAGAACAGCAGGAGAAGGCCAAATTTAGAGCGATAATTGCCTGTTTTGCGCAACACAGGCACAAAGAAATGATCTTTGCGCGCGGACCAATGCTCAAAGGGAAGAATTTTGGAATTAATCAACAGTACCCTGTGGAAATAGTGGACAGACGAAAAGCACTGCTTCCAGTTTACAAGGAAAAGAAGAACAACAAAAAAGAAAAAGGTCGGGTAAGACTTGTTGCTGATAAGCTCTATATTTACAATGAACTATACAAAGATGCGGCAATTACACCATGGTTCTATCTACTCGACACGGCTGGTGACGAATGATTAGGCCTAATGTAGACAGCTGTGCTGTTGCGGTATGGACTGAGAGCGTGAAGCTGAACTGATCTGACCTTATTCTCCCTAATTATTATTTTTTTCTTTGTTGAATGCCACTGACAAAGCATACTTTAGGTCTTTTAATATGGTAGGGTATATGTCTATTTTTTGTTTTTGTTTTTTTCTGTTTGTGTGTGCATACATAATATATTTTCATAATAGCCCCACTAATAATGGGTCCAGGCTTATAGCGTTGTCAGAGGAGATACAGTACAAACAATCATGAGTCCTGAATCTTTGTGTATTGCCAGCTATAACTGTAATGGACTGGCTAATGAGGTGAAAAGATTAGAAATATTTACTTGGTTAATGGAAAAAAGAGATTTGGATATAATCTGTTTACAAGTGTGTCAAAGAAAGATGGAAGCGAGAATGGAAGGGGACTACTTATTTTAACCATGGAACAAGAAATCAAAAGGGAGTTATGGTATTGTTTAAAGAACCTCTTGACTTTTGTGTGAATAAAATAGAGCGAGATGTGGAAGGACGTATAATTATTTTAGAGGTGGAAATGGAAAATAGACGTTTATGTTTAGTTAATATATATGCTCCAAATGATAATGATCCTATGTTTTTCAATGCTGTATATAATATGATTCAAAACTATGATATACCTGTAATTCAAACTGGGGACTATAATGTTGCCCTTGAACCTGTCAAAGACAGGGCTGGAGGGGGCAGTGACTGTCATGGGCATAGAAGGCACGCACTTATATCTATGATGGATTTGGTTGATGTTTGGAGACTGAAGAATCCAAATCTCATTAGATATACCTGGCGTCAGACGGTTGCTTGAAATAATGGAACATTACGAAAAAGAAAATCTGCCTGGCCTAATATTTATAGCAGACCTTGAGAAGGCATTTGACACGATCAACTGGAATTTCATATAACAATGTCTAAATATATTTAATTTTGGTGACAACTTCATTAAATGGATTCATGTCTTGTACCAAAACCCATGCAGTAGAATAATTAACAATTGGCCATATCTCAAACCCAATTACATTATCTAAAGGATTAAGACAAGGTTGCCCCCTCTCAGCGTATTTGTTTATCCTTGCAATTGAAATGCTGACCATAAGAATAAGAAACAACCTAAATATTAAAGGATTACAAATGAACGGATTAGAATCAAGGTGTTCTTTTTATGCAGACGATGCTTCTTTTTACATAAAACCCGACCCTCTTTCATTAGACTCTCTTATTGCAGAATTGGATTCCTTTGCTCTGTTATCTGGATTAAAGCCAAATTATGACAAATGTTCCATCCTCAGAATTAGATCTTTGAAAGATATGAATCATACTCCATGTAGGGTGCAATATACATATGGACCTGTTAACCTTTTAGGAATACATATACTAGTAGAGAAAAAACTTATCGTTAAGATCAATTTTGAATTAAAGCTCCAAAAAATGAATAAAATTCTTCAGGCCTGGAGAGGTAATTATCTCTCTATTTATGGAAAAATAACGGTAATTAATTCATTGATACTTTCACAGTTCACATATTTACTACAAGCATTACCTTCCCCTGATGGAGCGTTTATGAAAACATATGAAAAAAATCATTTTAAATTTTATTTGGAATGGTAAAACTGATAAAATAAAGCGTTCGTATGTTTACAACACATGTGAAAATGGTGGTCTAGGACTGAAGAATCTCGCAACATTGGATACAGCTCTAAAGAGTACATGGGTTCAACAACTGTACAAAAATCAAAACTGGGGTGCGTTTCTCGAACGCAAAATTGCTAACTTGTTAGCCACTACCATTGTTGGTACTTCCGAAGTACCGCTGTAGTCCAAAAATTAGTTACCAACAAAGTAGAGACAAAGCCAAGCCGAGTAGTGGTAAATGACAAAACCTCCGAGGTTTATTGTGACGGATCCGGGAGCTTAATACAGCGTGCACCTAAGGCTGTGACCATACAAACTCAAAGATATGGGGCAATCGCCCTCCTTATATACAGGTGTGATGCCTTTGTTTAGTGTGGCGGGAGATTCGGGAGATCTGGTTGGGGGTGGGGATACACTGGATACAATGGAAGGGGGTGGGGATACACTGGATACAATGGAAGCACGCCCCAACATACATGCATCTTTGATTTTTCTACTACATTACCCCCCTTTGAAAGTTTTCAAACTTTCACATAAAAAAAAAAAAATGTTACATGTTACGTTACAATGGAGGTAAATGAAACCCAGGTTAAAATAAATTAAAACAGCCTTAACATGTGTAAAAAAAACATTCTGAACTTCAGCTCAAAAGGAAATTGACAGTAGAGAGTCTGTACAGATAAAAAGATGGTTCCATGAGCAAATGAAATACCGTAAACAACATGATATTATGACTATAGATCTAACTGACTGGACTATTACAATTACCATTAATGCGTCCAAGAAGAACTAAACAAATACATTTATAGTTTCCATGAATGAGACCTGCCAGTCTCTCTTTTCTTTATCAGTCACACTCGCGGGGAAAGGCAAAAACCATGTTACCCAAAGTAAAACCACTATCATTGCCAATTATGTGGAAACCGATGAGAGGTTTGGGAAAATTCCTTTCCGGTGTCATGTGAGAATGACCACCCAGGTTTGGACAGCCGAGAGCGGACAAAAATGTGCATTAAAGAAGGTCTATACAATTGTGTCATCTTTCTACATGTTGAAACTCTAAATACGCTGATATTGTGGCTGTGACAGAATACTGTAGAATGTTGGAAAGAAGTAACAACAACAATAGACCATGCTAACAGACTTATGGAAAGCAAAACAAAAACAAACAGACCATGCTAAACAGACATATGAAAAACAACAGACCATGCTAAACAGACATATGAAAAATATGGTGAACACCATCATCTTGGTAGCTGTAGAGTTCCTGTAATAGAAAGAAGTATGGGGATGACGCATATGATGTTTGACTCCTCTTCATGTGGTGTGTGGTGTGCAGTGTGTCTGTGTGTGGACACACGCAAACAAGAGTAATCCTCTTCATCTTCTTAAACCTTGAAACGCCTATGCTGAAAGCCAGGGTAGACTGCCTGTGCCTTCTGGATCCGTACTGCTCATGGGGTTTATTCTGCCCACAGTAGGTCCACTATGCTAAAAGTGTGTGTGTGTGTGTAGTGTCTGTGTTGGTTCGTTGCTCCAATTTCACCAACGACTTTCTCCAGTAAAATGTGACTTGGCACAGGGGTCTTTGTAATGTCCCCCTTTTGACACCTTGTGAATGTAGCAGAATCAGTAGAATCCTTGTTCTTCAATGGTGAAAGGCAAGGCGTCGGTTTCCTGCAAATCTCAAACAAATCTTAAGTGTAGTTATGAAAATGGTTAAACTATCTCCTATAGAGATTTCAGTTTGCTTTCCAGTGTCCATCTGAGGACTTGATAACTTGTAGTTAACCTATAACTTGTAGTATTGATAGTGAGGGCATGAGTACAGTCAGAATCACGACCCCTCCTCACCCCCATCCTCCATTGAAACTGATTTGATTCATAAGGCTGATTAGACTATACATGTCTGGCTGGGCTATTGGAGTCAGTTGTTTTCTTAGAATCTGACCTAAAACAGAGACACAAAGTCACAAGGACACAAAGACACTCTAATCCAACAGTACTTGTGTATTCAATATTGACACCCAAAGAGATTGTAGCTCAGAGTAGCTCAGACTGACCAGCTTTTGTTAGGCGACGATGGGTGTTGACTTAACGTGTCTGCAAAAAGGTGGTGATCCTAAAAACCATCAGGAAGTGATTCAAGACTAATCAGAAGGTGATCCTAGACTCATCAGCCATCAAGCTACCCCCCATTTTCCATTGAAAGTTAATAGCCTATAGTCTACAAACCGTACTCCTCCCCCTTTCTGATCTGCTAAGCTGTTAACAGCTTAGTAGATCAGGGTCCTTTGCAGCAAACACTACACAAGTTTTACCTTGTTTCAATCTTACAACTATCCTTAATGTCTAACCTTGACGGGGAAAAACCATTTAGTGTCCACAATTAAATTACGCCATAAGTTTAAATAACTCAGACGGGGAAGCACCTTTTGATCTCCACTATTAAGTTACGTCATTAATTAAACTTTTCACTCTAAATCAGCAAAGGAGAGATGACATAATACCAGAAGTGTACCAAAGCTTAACACGTGATGTGATTCTACAACCTTGCCCCTTTTCCTCTACTCAAAATCTTAGCTTACTAAGTCCCAACATTTATCACTTTTAACCACCCCAAACAGTCCCGCCACATTTCTTTAAAGTGGCTTCACACACATATCAGTTTAGAGAACCGGACCTGTTGGGCCTACAGTGATCTGTGAGTTCTCCACTCACCAATACTTAATAATGGACCAAGAACAGCTTAGATCTGATGGGCGTCGTGGTGTGTGTAGCAGTCAACACCTCTCAATGGAGTCTTCCTTCAGTGTTTTAGCTTTTGTTTGGCCGTGGCACACAATTATTTTCTGAAAAACTTAAAACTGTTTAGATAACACAGGCAGAATTAAAATAATGCACAACTAGAGGATGGTGTGGAGGTTGAGACCCAACTGCACTTTAGCCATTTAAGTTTAAGTGTCCTGGGCTTGCATTGTAAACATAATATGTACTACAGATTGACCTGACCTCTTCTAGTTTCTTATATCAATGTGACCTTATAGACATAGAGATGACAATGCTACAGACAGGACAACCAATAAGTTTCATCAGTGGATTAAAACAAACAAACAATGGAATAACTGCAAACAAAATAAATAAATGAATCTCTGCGTTGAGTATATGAGGCAAACTGAACAGTATAACTTAAAAGCATTAAAATGTATGTTTCTATGTTCTATGCTGAGACGTTTCAGACATCAAATTCATCACACCTTCTCTAGGTGACCAAATGGCAATCGATTAGCATAAAAAAACAGGTTTTGGCAGGCTCTTTCCTGAGTGGTTTTCAAAGTCTGCTGAATCAGGGATTAAAACAAACTGTTGCATCTGTTGTGAATGAACGCAAAGAGGTTATGGAAAGGCAAAACATCTTGTACAAGTATACTCAATGATGATTCATCAGAAAACATATTTAGCAGTGACAAAAACAATTCGAAATCTGTAATCAAAATCAACTTTCTGTTAAAGTCAGGTTCTGCATAAAATCATATTTTCGCCTGATAGGTTTATGAAGCTAAACCTAACCACAGGAATGGAAAAAACGTGTTAAATGTCATGTTAGAAATCCATACAGTCTTTCAAATCTAAACTGGGAATGCTGTGAACAAATGAAAGTGGTAAATGTGGTCTTTGTGAAAGTGGAAGTTTTCTCCTCTAGGTTTTTCACACAAAGAGGCAACATGTAGCATCCCTTTAACACTATAAGTATGCTACAAGTATGTTGTAAGTACAAACTTATAAAGGGTGCCCCGCGTTGTTCCTTTATATCCCGTCTGTTGTCCAGTGCTTCTAACTGAACTGTGATACCCAACACACACATATAACTTTATCCCAATAAGGGTAAATCCCTACTTTCCCCAACATATAAAGTAAACCTTCAACAGCAACAAATATTTACAACAATACACGTCCAAATTCAATACCCATAACATATTTACAGTCCACAGTTCGCCTTTCAAACAGTTCACTGTTCAGCGCAAACTTGATTCAATGAATGTCTATGAGTTGCAGGCCTGTTCGGAGCTTGGGATCGGTGAGGCCACAAACTTAACAGCCGCTTCACCCTCATGAGCCAAACAAAGAAACAAAACAAAAAACACCTTTACCTCGTTGTTGCGCAATGCCCAGAAGCCCTCAACAGCGATGTAGCCTAGCTCCCCACAGCGTCGCGGGACTCGTTGATCTGTGCAGAATCTCCTAGGTTCAACTTGTTCAGTCGAACGACACTCTGCGTCGTGTCTCCGTAGTCCCAACACTGTAAAAAGCTGCACTTCTACCGCCTAGCACTGTCTCAGAGGTTAGTTTTCCAAAAACAGCGTTCTTTCTCCTGGAGATCGCGCACAGACTCACTTTCAATTACCGACCAATCAGGATAAATCAGAGTTACACATCCAATCAAAATTCACCATCAACTCTGTTTCCAGGCAAAATAGCCATCTGTGGGTTTTCACAGGCACATAAAAAAAAAAACATCTTGCAACAGTACATACACACAGCCGTCACATACAACAAAATGCAAATAAAACATGAAATAAACAAGGTAACAAGGTAAATAAGGTTTTAACCCTGTTACAAACACAAAAAACATTACCTTGGCTGGCCTGGCCAACTCTCACACACTCATTCACTCGCTCCGGAGACAAAGGGGAATACATGCTCGTGGTTAGTGTTAGATTTCGGTTAATTGTTATGCTCTCAACAGAGCAGAAGACATGCAGTTTGAGGGAATAACACACAGACATAGATACGCACAAACATACACATACGCAACCACACACGCACACACACACAACCTAGGCTCGCACACACGAACTTTTAATGGTTCGCTCGCTTAACGCACCAGTTCGTTCGCTCACTAACATTCAATGCCCGTCGGCAGACTAGTGGGAGTTATCAAGGACACCCATATGATGATAATAATCAGTACTAACGATTATAAACACTGCATGTACCAGATCTGTTCGTTCTATGACAAATACACACACAAAGTTACCAACACATCCTCGTTTCCGGCACGAGCTTCTTGCCCCGCAAGGTACAGACTCCCAGAGCCTTCCCGTTCCCTGAACGAGCTTCTTGTCTTCTGGACAAGGTGCTAGCAGCTATTTCCCTGAAATAGACTTAGAGCTCGCTGCTTCCTCGAGCAGACTTTGGTACCGCTACTCCCAGAGTAGGCTTTTTATCCCCACGCTAGTATAACCAAATAAATAATTTATCAGCGCCCAATATTTTTGTAGTGGGGCGGTGTCCCCGACACCTTAATAATCCTCTGCCCGTCTAAGGGCAGGCAAACAATAGGCCTTTTTCCTGAATTACAGACACAGCTTTAAATGTGTAAATTCAGTGTACTTACCATACTCGGCTGGTTTCTCCCTTACACAGCTCGGTCTTTGCTATCTGATCCGCAGAGGCACTCGAACGACATCGAGAAGCAGGGTGCCACGGAGCTGTTTTGTATAGCTCCTTCGGCCTTGTCCCAAGCTTTTAAGGCAAAACTCTCCCCAAGTCGCGGCGTGGGAAGCCTTCCCTTCGTCGTCCGGCCTCAACTGCGTCTCAGAGATGAAAGACCCTGCTCACAGCGCCATAATGTAGTCCAAAAATTAGTTACCAACAAAGTAGAGACAAAGCCAAGCCGAGTAGTGGTAAATGACAAAACCTCCGAGGTTTATTGTGACGGATCCGGGAGCTTAATACAGCGTGCACCTAAGGCTGTGACCATACAAACTCAAAGATATGGGGCAATCGCCCTCCTTATATACAGGTGTGATGCCTTTGTTTAGTGTGGCGGGAGATTCGGGAGATCTGGTTGGGGGTGGGGATACACTGGATACAATGGAAGGGGGTGGGGATACACTGGATACAATGGAAGCACGCCCCAACATACATGCATCTTTGATTTTTCTACTACACCGCCTCAGAGACTACTCCACATTTCTCGAAGCCTACTATGGTTGTACTCTACTTCGGTAGTGAGGAACTTTGGAACTACTTACTTCGGTAGTGAGGGGCCTCCTACGCGTTTCTCGAAACCTTCGTAGCAGAGACACTTCCAAAACCCAGAAGTAAAGTTGTGTAGTACCTACAACAGCTCGCGAGCCATTGTACAAGCGTTGTTTTGAAGGTTGATCCCATCCACGGCAAAACTTGCAGTAGATCTTCGACTGTAAAGTTTAAATATCTCGTAATCCTGCAGTACAAATGCAGTGAAATTCAATCGATATGTAGAGGGCACTATAATACAGCTCATAGAACTTTTAAATGGCCAATTCATGTTGTCATTTTTCTTGTTAAAACCGTATGACAAGACTTAATGATTTAATGGGTTGAACAGCAGTATTATAGTCACCTCTACAAACCGATTGAGTTTCGCTGAGTTTGGAACGTGGGATTACGAGATATTTGCATTAGAAGTTGGCCTTCAATTGGAGCTTTTCCCATTATTGACAGCATAGGCATTTGGTAAGAAACTGATAGGAGCCAAACAGAAACCTACATGTGATTGTCAGTGGCGCAACTAGTAGCGCAGTCGCGAGCAATAAAAGTTTTCTAACATAGACGTAGGTTCGAGACTGACTGTAGACAAATTGTATGACTTATCTGTTTGTGTGGCCTAGCGTTTCACAGTCATGTTAGTGTGGATTTATGTTATACTCTGAAGTTTGTCTGGGTTATTGATTTAAAAGAGTACATGTATTGAGGAGTAATGATATAGTAAAGCATGAAGGCTACGTGCTACCAGGCGAGCATTGAGATTTGAACCCGGGAACTAAAGAGAACAATAGCACCCAAGTCAAGCAACTTTCTCATTGAGATATTGGCACAGACAGCGATGTCGTATGGCGGAGTATCAATACCACTGAGGAATAACGTCAAGATGCTATTGAAACCTCCGGATTTGTAAGAATAAAATTTCCTTCACGACATGTGTCACTGTATATATTGGGCCAAGTTTTGGCACTTGAGTTAGTTTTACCAGACGTCTACCATGCTGTAACCATTTATTATTGCTGCTATCGTATGATTGCAACAAAGACAAAGACATGTATTAAAAGGAAATAGCAGTGGAATGGCGTGTCAACAAAGACTCGACAAAGACTCACCATCCAATCAAAACGGCTGTCCCCTGCTTTTCCTCCGTTGTTTCCATGCTTCACACACCGAAGTAGGAACAACAGTAGTGGCCACTATGGAAGTACCCACAATGATAGTTCTACCGAAGTACGAGAGCTTCGAGAAACGGAAGGATCTCGCCACTACCATAGTAGATACTTCCATTGTACAATGGTAGTACAATGCTAACTTAGCGGGCTGTTCGAGAAATGCAGCCCTGGTTTGCATCCAAATTACTCTTAGCTCAAGTTGGAGCATCAATAAGGAAAATATACCCGTTCTTTCAACTAGGTCAAAATGCAAAAGCAATCTTAAATGTCATTTTCCCTAATCTATCCCCCTACAAAAATTCTCTGTCTATGTGGTGCTATTATCAATTTGTTATGCCAAATAATGCCTTAGAGATCAAACAGCAGATACTGTGGCTAAATTATACTATCTGTATAAACAAGAAGTCTGTATGTTGGCAAGTATTTTTAGATAACAATGTACTTTTTGTTAATGATATGTTAAATGAGGCAATTAAAAAACATTTGGCAAGGCCCACAGCCTGCTAAAAGGATGGATGCTGGAAAAGTGGCAGAAGATTTCTCAGATAAATCTTCGGTTGAATTACATCACAGCCACCGCAAATATTGCAGGAGACCTACTGGAGCCCGCATGGATCCAAGATTCACACAGAAGACAGTAACGTTTGGTGGCGGAAATATCATGGTCTAGGGTTACATTCAGTATGGGGGTGCAAGACATTTGCAGGGTGGAAGGTAATATCAATAGCCTAAAATATCAAGAAGTATTAGCAACCTCTTACACTCCCAACCACAAATTTTGCAGCAGGATGGTGTTTCATCACATACTTCCATCTCTACATCAAAGTTCCTCAAGGCGAAGAAGATCAAGGTGCTCCAGGACTGGCCAGCCCAGTCACCAGACATGAACATCATTGAGCATGTCTGGGGGAAGAATGAAAGAGGAAGCATGGAAGGCAAAACGAAAGAATCTTTATGGAGTCTGGGAGGCATGTAGGACTGCTTTCTTTGCTATTCCTGATGACTTCATCAATAAATTGTATGAATCATTGTTGAACCGCATGGATGCAGTCCTTAAAGCTCATGGAACTCATACAAGATATTAAATATGAATCTCACAGCACCATTACTTGATTCACTGATGTTATGCAACATATTTTTGTATTTAAAGTAAATTATTTGTTCAATTTTCTGTAGGCGACAAAACTTTTGTCTTGGCCAAATCTGACCTTTCTGTGTTCATTATGATCAATCTTTCTTCAGTAAAGCAAATTTATTTTCAGTATATTAACATAATTTAGGAGGGTTTTAGCTTTCATATGAGATATTTCTAAAACCAGTGGATTAATTAAAAGTAAGGTTATAAGCTTTTGTTTCTACAAAATGGATAAGCGACAAGACTTTTGTCAGGCACTGTATACCTACAAATCCTTTATTTCAATGTATGAGTTGTTTGCTAAAAACTACAATATATCAGTTGATCTCAGCTATACCATCAACATGGAAAACAATATTGTTACAATCAAATACTGATGTACATGTTTGTCGCCCATTTATGAAAAACCATAAATAGTTAGGACATAGAAAAATCAACGTGGACATATATAATTTCTTTTTGTCCACACGAAATATAGCAACTGTACCACATTATTTTAAAAATTATTGGGAAAGTGTTTTTGATATTCCTCTCTCTTGGTTAAACATCTTTCGAAGTTTATATGAAGCATCATGCGCAACATATTTATGGGCTTTTAAAATTACAATTTTCTATGAAATACTGGCAACAAAGAAAATGTTAAAAATCTGGAAATTAAGTGAAGATAATATATGCAGATACTGTGGACAAGAAGAAGAGGACATAATGCATTTGTTTTGGTATTGCCCAGATGTGGCCAGGTTTTGGCACAAATTGGTGGTTTAGCTATCTGAGCAAGGACTCGCCTTGTCACTATCACCATTCAATGTTATTTGGGGTTTTCAAGAAGAGAAAAATAGATTGCTAAGCACCATTGTACTTCTTGGTAAATGTTTTATTTTTAAAAAGGAAAAGAATGTAAACTTGGAATCATTTATCATGTTTTTGAAACATCAGTACCTGTTGACTAAGATTATGTTTAAAAACAAAGGAAAGCCACATCTTGATGGTTGGCAATAGTTGACAATAATAAAAGAATGGGATAAAAAGCTATAAGACTGTTTCAAAAAGAGGAAAAAGAAGAAAAATATGACTTTGCATAGTGTTTTATTTTTTATTTTCCTCTCTCTTTTTCTTTCCCCACTGGACTCTTTTGAGGCCTTGTTGCTCGAGTTCAGCAAGTAGCTCCACTTGTAAAATGGACACATTGCATGGTCCATTGCGAAGCACTAGCTGCTAAAAAAATGCCTGTTCTCTTTGACTCTGTCCTTAACCAAGCAGTGCAAATTTTAAATTACATCAAGTCACGGCCACTAAATTCGCACTTGTTTGGGGTCCTCTGCCAGGAAATGGGGTCAGGGCACGAACAGCTGCTTCTGCACAATGAGGTCCACTGCCTCTCCAGGGGGCGGGTGTTACAGCACTTGTATGAGCTGCGAGGGGAGGTGAAGCTTCCACCATCCATCGTGGTGTAGTGTGTGGGGGGGTGTTGTTGCACCAGGGTGGGAGGGGCCCGACTGCATTGAACCAGTTTGGGGGGGTCCCAGTTTTGAAAAAGGTTGAGAACCCCTGGTATAATAAAATGTTTTAGTGGTTGGCACTTTTAGCATTGTAAGAGGCACACCTGTCTGTTGGCTGGCACAAGGAGATGATGTCACAGGCTCAGCCACATAAAAGATCAGTTTTCTAATCAATTGTTTATTTAGTACTTTCTTTGACAACACATAATCACGATCCTTTTAAAAAACAACAAAATGGTAAGTAGGCCTAAACAATTTACATTGGCTGACATTGCTTCCCAGTGTTACATTGGCAGTAGCAACCATTTAATTTTTTAAACTGTAAATAAAATGTAGCCTAATAAACAGTCAGGGGGTTCATTTTCCTGTCACAACTGTCTGTTACAGATCAGGCAAGTAATGTCATTTTGCACATGTGCAAACGGATAGTGTTGGCAGTACGGATGGTGTACCCACAAGCCCTATCAGAGGATCAGGACTCATTTGAGCTGAGTTATTGTCCCGCATACATCTCCCTACACTCTCTCCTGCACACACACACACACAATGTGATATATCTCATAACCACATTCATTGGTTGGTTTTGTGTGTATGCGTGTGTGTTTTTGTTTGTGTCCGTATACATATACAGTATGTCACATAAGTGAGTACACCCCTAACATTTTTGTACTTTTTTAATTATATCTTTCCATGGGAGAAGTCTAAAGACATAATACTTTCCTACAACGTAAAGTAGGCAGTGTACAGCTTATATAACAGTGCAAATTTGCTGTTCCCTCAAAATAATTCAACACACAACCATTAATGTCTAAACCACTGGCAACAAAAGTGAGTACACCCCGAAGTGAAAATGTCCAAATTGTGCCCAAAGTGTCAATATTTTGTGTGGCCACCATTATTTTCCAGCACTGCCTTAACTCTCTTGGGCACTGTTGTATAAGCTGTACACTGCCTACTTTACGCTGTAGGAAAGTATTATATCTTTAGACTTCTCCCATGGAAAGATATAATTTAAAAAGTACACAAAACTTAGGGGTGTACTCACTTATGTGACATACTGTACATATATATGTGTATGCATACATGTGTGTGTAGTATGTGTGGGTAAAGGTGTGTTTGTGTGTGTGTGTGTGTGTGTGTGTGTGTGTGTGTGTGTGTGTGTGTGTTGGGGGGGGGGGTTGTGTCTGTGTATGTTTTTATACAGTATGTGTGTGTGTGTGTGTGTGTGTGTGTGTGTGTGTGTGTGAATTTATGTTGAGACCATTTCAGAGTGGCAGACCATTTCTGTTTGTGTTTATACTGGGCTGGGCGGTAGGTTGGTCATATTCACGCTAGCATATTCTGCTAGTTCAGCTCAGGAGACACGGGAGTAGCATAGTGAAGTTGGAATAACATAGTGAAGTTGGAATAGGGAAGTTGGAATAGGGATTATGACACAATATTATAATGCATTAGGAGTACAGTCAGGAGTATATATAAATAGTTATGATACCTTATATACTTCACATAAACATACACTGTTTGCACACATTAAACTGTTGGTGCTTGTTGGGGCAATGTACAAGCACCTTTATGTACAAGCACCCGTCATTACATCCGCTCCCACACTCTGGCCAACATACAGCCTGGATTTATGGTGCACCTGAGGAGGCTGGGAGATGAGTGTGATGAGTGTGAAGGTGAGGAGATTGAATCAGACTGATGGTGAGGAGCCCCATGGACACTCAGCAGGTTATGCCAAAGAACTCACCAAGGGATCCCCACATGAGTTGAATATACTTCATGTACTTGTGTGTATACCCAGCCACACACACACAGGCACACACACATTCACACATGCACACACACATTCACATTCACATTCACATTCACATTCACTCTCTCTCGCTCTCTCTCTCTCTCTCTCGCTCTCTCTCACACACACACACACACACACACAATTAACAAGCTAGCATGTACTGGTATGTGTGAGTGATTGAAAATGGTGTGTGTGTGTGCTGAAAGGTGTGTGAGCAGTGGCCGGAGTGCTCCTTTGAAGTGTCATGCTGACCCCAAGCCATACCAGCTGTCAGCCTGTTTCAGCACACACCCCAGCAGCAGGAGGTCCCTCTTCTTTCCCCCCTTCAATCTTTTCTCCTTTCTTAACCCCTTCTCCCCTGCTCTCTCTGTCTGATCTCTGTCTGCACCCAATCCCCCGTTAGCCATTACCTGCTAACTGCACAGGGCTTCAAACACACTCCTGTGGAGGCTCCAGTCATGTCTTAACTGCACAGGGCTTCAAACACTCCTGTCAGGTAGCTGCTGCATCTTATTGGTTCGGACACAACCTTAAGAGCTCTGCATTCCTGGACATATGACTCCTGTAGCACACTGTGTCTCTAAGACGGCAGACACATACAAAACCAGATCCTGTTATTCTCTTTCATGTCCTTTTAGTAACGACATGCTCCATTCTGACTTGTCTTTGGGGAAATACGATAAGCGGGATTCATTTGAGTTAACTCTGGAGGGAATACGGTAGACAAACTCCATCCAACAGCAGCAAATCTCTTTCAGGGGTGTGATGCCATATCAGAAATATATTGGCGGGTGGATACCAAAGTTCCACATCTAGGAAAGATGAGGAAAGAGAGAGAGAGAGACAGACAGACAGACACAGAGAGAGAGGAGCAGAGGAGAGAGAGCAATGGAGACAGACAGAGACAGAAGCAGAGAGAAAAAAAAGAGTGATAGAGTGAAGAGAGATAGAGAAAGAAAGAAAGAGAGGCAGAGAAAGAGAGATTTACAAGAGGGAGAGTATTTTATATGCGTTAAAACCCACCATCATTGCTCAGTAGAACTGGCTCTGCTTCTATCTGATAAGTTTACAGTCGTGCTAGACAGGGGCTCTGCTTCATGATATCACTTCCTCCCTCTAGCCAAGCTTGGTCTTAATGCACACTCCTTTTCCACCAGCACCACGTCAGCCAATCAATTATGGTCCCTCAGTCTCCTTTACCTGGCCCAGGCATAGCTATGGATAACGACCCTTTAGTGAGGCACCTCTGATGGCCATTGTGTGACAGTAACTCTCACTCCAACTCCCACTTTCACCCTGACTTTCACTCCAATTCACACCTTGAGGAGAAACTCATGTGACCCTGTGTAATATGATGATGTGTGTGGCTTACAGCTCCATCCAGTGATCCAGTTTTTAGCTCCAGGTTCCCTACTATCATGCTAGAACTGAAGAAGCCTTTTGGATGAAAGGTGAAACTTCTTTAAACTACTAAATGAAGTCCAGTTGCTTACAGCTTAGTTCATTTGACTAATATGACCTAGATGAATGAGAATCTTCAGAGACACATTTTAAAAAAGCATGAGAAAACGCTTAGAGAGTGTGGTTCCTTCTTCACCTACTTAACATCTTTAGCTCACACCCAAAGTACTATTTTTGGACTTTTTTTTTGTAAAGTGAGCTTGCCTACTGTTGAAACTGCGTGGACCACATGTGGCCAATGACAAAGCCAGAGCATTTGACCAAAGCTGGCCCATTGTTAGACCGGCCTTTCTGTAAAACTGGCTCTGGGTTTCAGACTGTATCTTGTATCTGTATCAGACTATAGCCACGCTAAGCCTAATCCAAGCTGCTCCATTCGTTTGTCACATGTGGCTGTGAGAGGGTGAACTTTGCCATCTCCCCCTCTCACTGGTTTTGGGTTAATTTTCGTTATGTTTTTGTTTGTATGTGCGAGAGCTGCACGTTCTGTTTTGTGTAGAAAATAAATGGCAATATATTTTTCTATTTAACGTTCGTGGCATGTTTGGAGATTTTTGTACCACTTCAACCCCTACGTCCAGTCGGTTGGGCATTCCTGATATGGAGGAGCCGTTGGATTCGTAACATTTGGTGTCAGAAGTGGGATGCGACGCAGAGGAGACACTAGAGGCCGAGGGGAGAAGCGGTATTGACCCGACGGGGAGATGACGACTAGACAGAGATAATTTGAGGGAAGACCAGCAGAGGAGGAAGGGCTAGGAACTTCAGCAAGGAGGAGTGAATGTGTGTGAGGAGACCACTGAACAAGGGATGAGTGGTCGAAACCTTGCTTGTGGTCAGGCAAGGATGTGGGGTCCTGATAAGGGCAGTCGCTGCCTTGGACCTGTGGCCTGCATGTGTCGGGCAAGGATGTGCTGTTGGCTTCGTAACAGTGGCCTATTGTGGTGTGTGTGCTGAATGTAAGTGGAGTGTGTGGCCAGTCACTTGAACACATCAGCTTTGCTTTGTGGGGCTGCTGGGTTTCTGTGTGTGTGTGTGTGTGTGTGTGTGTGCATACCATCATGATGCACTGTCTCTGCAACTATGCACTTATAGAGAGAGAGAGAAAGATAAAGACAGAGAGGGAAAAGGAGAGACAGAGAAAGCACATATATTGTCCCCATGGCAACGTCTAGACCGCCAGCCTTTACAGGGCAATTTCATTTACAGCGAGTGCAGAATAAATGAGTGACTGACAGGTGTCCGTTAAGTACTGTACCACATTCACTGTAAGTCACTCTGGATAAGAGCCTCAGCTAGCTGCCATGTAATGTAAAATGTTATGACTTGTAATGACTGGAGCCACTGGTTCCCTGACTTGTTCTTAATGCTCACACTCAATGCTCATACTCTCCCAAGTTGTGTCACACAGTATCAGCTATCAGCAGAATATACATCTGCCTCTTGGTTTTGTCCTTCAGTATTAGCAGAATATGCATCTGACTTCTAGTGTTGGCTCTCCTGTAGCTGGCCTTGTGACAGAAAGAAAAAGAGACAGAAGTAGAAAAAGGGAAAAGACAGGTAGAAGAGGGATAACGACCGGTGGGGAAGAGAGAGAGTGAGAGAGAAAGAGAGTGAGAGAGACAGGTAGAGGACAGAGAGAAAGAAAGACAAGTAAGAAAGAGAGAAAAGACAGGTAGGAGAGAGAGAGAGAAGAAGAAAGACAGGAGAGAGAGGGGGGGTATATGTATGTCTCACTGATGGGTCTTGGAGATATTGTAACGGTGTCAGCCTGACGCATAAGAAGAAAATATTAAATAATAATAATGGGTTGAAGGGTTGGGCGCCAGGTAGCAAGAAAACTACCACGTCAGGTTTTTAGAACACCAATTATCAAAGTTTATCTTGTTTAAACTGCAACACAACACGTCACACCACACGAGTTACTTCATTCACGTTTGCATGTATTGAAAAAAAGTTCGGTTCAGTCCATCCACAAAACGGGCAGTAGGAAAAATAACAGTTCGTAAATGTATAATTCCAAGAGCAGGACAACAGCAGGATAACAGTTCAGTATTGACGGTAAGCACAGAGTGGTTTTCAAGGCATTAAACCATCAACAAAAGAAAAGGAGAGAGAGAGAAAGCAAGCGGGGCTGGCAGGTGCAGCAATGGCGTGTGTGTGTGTGCGTGTGTGTGTGTGTTTGCGTGCTGGGGATAAGCAGGCGAGGTGGGTGACCCGAGAGGCCAGCAGCAAGGGAGCAGAAGCCAGGCAGAGATGGAACTCGGCGGGGAAACAGCAGTTCATGCGAACAGACAGACATCCATAGCAAGCCAGGCAAGATGCGTTTGCGTTGGTGGTACCTGTACTGTCCCAATGTTCATGCAGATTCTCCGAAATCCTCACACAATCCAGAACAACGATCGCGTTTACTCCTTTAAAGCCCGTACGTTTCTACTACTTGCCTTTGCTGTAAAAAGCTCTTAGCCACGAACACCGCCACTGCCACTGTGTCTCTCCTACTCACTTCCTGGTTTTTACTATGATTGTGGCCTGGCAGCCGTGACTTTCGTGACTCCTGATTGGCCAACCAATTTGTGAATGGAATGGAATGATTGAAACAAGTGGGTGCGGTAATTCTACGTGGGAGTTTGTGCATGCTTAAGGGGATGTGGCAAAGAAAAAGAAAGAACACAACACTTTAGCCTCCCCTCCCCGCTCAAAGTCAAAGTCAGCTTTATTGCAAAAAAGCCATATGTACATGGATTTGAAATTGCACCACTCCATAGGCCCACAGTGAACATTAAACATCCTATAAACATGACAATTAAACATAACACTAACAAAACATAATGATATAAACATAGCAAAAAGTACAAAAGTACCTCTTTCTGCGTCTGCACACTGTGACATCATGAGAGGCAGTTCAGGTTGGCGGGGTAAAGGACTGTGCAGAGAACCAAAAGAGAATACGGGTAAACATAGGCTCAAACTTAGACAAACTTTATTCCAAAGGTCGACTTAGAATGAAAAGCCCAACTTAGTGTAAAGCATTTATGGTCTTCAAATACTTGCACTACAGCAAAGTAGTGGTTTTTCAGTTTTTAACAGTTCTGATGTCTTTGTCCTGGTTCTGTCATGCTTGTGGTGTCCTCTCTCTCTATCTGAGTGCCTGAGCTCTGGCTGTCCGGCCTGAACCAAACAGGTACACCTGTTTGAACGATGCATGTGGTGTGCTTGGCGGCCATCTTGTGTGAAGCCACTCCTGTAAGGAAACATAGTGTCCTTCTACCACACATCCGCTCGTGGTGCCACAACACGTGTGTGTGTGTCTTTGTGTGTGTGTCTGTGTGAATATGTATGTATGCGTGTGTGTTTGTGCGTGTGTGTTTTTGCCTGTGTGTGCATGTGTGTGCTGAGGCTCGGTCTCTCCTCTGATGTGGGGTGTGGTGTTGCAGAAGAGACTGGCTGTGATCGCTATGAAAGCTGTGATGACCTCTTCTGGTTGTCAAGGGAGACAAGCAGAGTGCTGTCCTGTCTGCGCACTCAGCATGTAATTGCAGTCACGACAGACAGGACATGCTTATTATGGGCTGTCCTTGGAAGGGGTGAAGCTTTAAGGGAGACTGAGGGGGACCTGTGTGAAGGTGTGTCTCTGTGTGTGTCTGTGTGTGTGTTTTTAATAGAACTGCTGTCAGCTTGCCACCAGAAAGAAGAGTGTGTGTGCCATCAAAAAAGATATGCCACTGCTGACATTTAAAAAAGTGTGTGTGTATGTTCTTGTGAACTTAGTGTGAAGATGAAGATGAAGTGAAGGTCAAATGTCTGATGTCACGCCCAAACTCTCCTCCTGTGGAGTCTACCTGACCAGATAAGAGAGAAAGAGACGGAGAGATAGATGTGGAGAAATGAGAGAGTCCATGAGAGAGAAATGAAGATGAGACAAAGGGAGGAAGAAAGAGAGAGAGCGAAAAAAAGAGACAGAGAGAAAGAGAGGAAGAGATTAGGAGATGGAAGACAAGGAGGAAGAGAGAGAAAGAGAAATAGAGGGAGAGAGAAAGAGGAAGAGAGAGAGACAGAAAGAGAGAGAGACAGAGAGATAGAGAGGAAGACAGAGACAGGAAGAGAGAGAGGAAAAGAGAGAGAAGCATAAATAGTAGTAGAGGAGATAGAGGCTCTCAGTCAACAGCATACAGCATCCCAATGAAGGGAAGCATGCACACACACACACACACACGCAAATACACATACTACACACACACACACACACATACTACACACACACAAATCGAATACTACACGCACACACACACACACAGGCGTGCACTTACATAGCACATGTGCGTTCACATAAGGACACACACATACTCAATATTAACAAAATCTCCGCCCCCTCGCCACTCCCCCATCACACACACACACACGCGCTCAAAAACACATGTCTTTCGCTTTATTGTCAGTAACAGGACATCACACACATTGCCTGTCGGAAAGACTGAGGAAGGCCTCTACGAATGCATACCCTGGCTGTGTGTGTGTATGGTGCTGACAGTGAATGAGCCTTCTAAGAATCCTCACGTAGGCTTCCTGCTGTGGAGAGGAACTGTGACAGACTGAACGTCATTGCTGAGAAAACATTATGCAGATAAGCCTGTTTTTTTGCACAGCAGTATGCAGTAGTATGTCTATCTTAGTGTGTGTGTGTGTGTGTAAGCATGTATATATTTATGTGTATGTTTTTCCTCTGTCTGTTCCTGTGTGTTTGTGTGTCTGTGTGTATTTGTGTGTGTGTGTGTGTGTGTGTGTGTGTTTAAGTGTACACTCTTTGCCGACTCCAGCCTGAAATAGCTGGAGCTGTAATAGGATTCGAAAGAAGCCACTAACAAGCCAGGAACTAAACATACATTACCCTAGGTTTACACACACACACACACATGCATACACACTCAAACACACATGCATACACACGCACATGCATACACATGTTTCTCTGAGCTTTACAAAACACTGATGTTTCACCAGCACCTTTATCTCTCTCTCCACCTCCACCACAACCCTGACCTGAGCACACACGCATACACTGAAACACACACACACACACACACACACACACACACACACACACACACACACACACACACACACATACTGTACTGTCCTTTCCTTAAAGCAAATTAAGAAGCAAGAATAAAAATAAGTTCTAAGCCACAATTTAGTGTAACACTCGCTGTTATTGATGCCCTCCATTATACGTGTGTGTGTGTGGATGTGTGCATGTGTGTGTGTGTGTGTGTGTGTGTGTGTGTGAATGAGTGCTGAGCCTCAGTCTCTCATCGGTGTCTCCCTGTTTGTGCCAAGACCCTGTTGTCCACCTTGAGGTGTGTGAGTGTGTGTCTGTGCCAAGACCCTGTCTTCCCCATCACGTCACACCTGTCCTAGGCCCTTCACCTTGAGGTTTGTGTGTGTGAGTGTGCTTGTGCCAAGACCCTGTCTTCCCCATCACGTCACACCTGCCCTAGGTCCTCCACCTTGAGGTTTGTGTGTGTGTGTGTGTGTGCTTGTGCCAAGACCCTGTCCTCCCCATAACCCCACATCTGCCTCAGGCCCTGGACCTTTGACCTGCAGCCTGGGGTCATCAGGGCATGCCTCTCAGACCACCACAGTGTGTGTGTCACATGTAAGCACAACCGCTTCTCTCAATGTTTCCACAACGCACAGCCCTCTGCCCCCCAATCCCTAGTGTGTGTGTGTAGGTATGTGTGTGTGTCGCTGTGTGTAGCTGTGTGTGCGTATGTGTATGTGTGTGTGTGTGTGTGTGTGTGTGTCAGCTGCTGGGCCTACTCTGTTGTTTCTGTGTGCTTCCTCCAAACTAGGCTCAGGTGTCCTCGAGAGCAGCACTGCTCCTGATCAATGATGGGCTTCACTGGTGTGCAGGGGGTAGCGTCACACCCACACACACATGTACACATGCACACTTACACACACACACACGTACACAAGCACACTTACACACACACACACACAAACAGGGCAGCCTGGGATGTAAGGAGCATCTCTTGTGACCTCAGAAGATCTTTTTTGCATGCAGCACTTTTCAGTCCCTCCAGCATACAAACACCACTGATTGCTGATGTAAACATTGCTGCTTTTTGGGCCTAAAAATAAAACCAGAAAAATAAAATCTTTGTTTGCACACTTGCTCGTCTCATCTCCCTCTGTTATACTGGCTACATTAGACCTTTCCAGTGTGTGTGTGTGTGTGTGTGTGTGTATGTGTGTGTGTATGTGTGTGTGTGTGTGTGTGTGTGTGTGTGTGTGTGTGTGTGTGTGTGTGTGAGGTCTACTGAACTGGGGTGCGTTTCCCAAAACCGTCATTGCTAACTTCCTTAGCAACTTCGTAGGTTTGAACGATGGACTAACGACACTGCTGTTTCCCAATAGCATCGTTCGAACGACACAACTAACGGATGTTTACAACAACATTAGTCCGATGGATCGTTCGATGACGCAGGTGTTTCCCAACAGCAAAGTGTGGACGATCCATCGGAAGTTCCATCGTTAAACTGTGTCGTTCGAACGATTAGCATGGACCTGTCATTAGACCATTGTTTATGTCGGTTTCTGTACACGTGACGTCTTGCTCGTCACTTTTGGCCTTCTTGGGTCAGATTAGGCACCATTCAATGCTTTACCGCCACCCACTGCATGAATGATTTTACTTTAATTCACGTCATTTTCGTCCTGGCACTTGCCAGGTCATGTAAAAAGAAGATAGAAAATTCACCCCACAACACACCAAAAGTTGTTGGAAAATGTTGTTGGATTATTAAACTTATTTGCTGATTTTACAGATCGTTTTTAATACTGTGATGTAGAGTATGACCACGATTCACGGATCCACAATGAAGGCCATTCCACGTGTTTCAAATTGATTACCGTTTAGCAGGATTCGAACTCGTATCTCTCCGAAAAAGGGAGAAGGTTTGCATAGTGGGCTGACGAGCTAACCACTCAACCGTTGCGCCAAGGATGGCGCTCATGTGTTGACGTTCGTGACCACAATACAACCATAATGCGCCCTCTATAGCACGGGTTCGAATACCGACTGAACTCTATTATTATCTTCGAGCGAACTGTTTCATGGAACGTTTTACGACGATACTGTCAACAATTAATATAAGAAAAGACGACAAAGCACATTATTTTCTCACAACATGTTGCAATTTGTCTGTATGATTCCCTAGCACACTGTACTGTTAACAATGCACTTCGTTTCCAGGAAATTAATTTAAAACAAATTCTATTAATAATATAACATTTTGGATTAGGGGGGTATTCCAGAAAGGAAGGTTAACAAACACTGAGTTTAAACCTGAACTCGAGGTTAGTTGAACCCAGGATGACTAAACCCGCGAAGTTGGTTCCAAAACACTGGTTATGAATGAACTCAATTAACCCCGTATTGGTTAACCTAGTGTTGTGCGCGTTCCCGGTGAATCTATAAAGACATCATCTATGGAGGGTCGAAAACACGAAAAAATGGCGAAACGAGCTGCATATTTCAGCGAAATGGAGCTACAAATCCTCCTCGAGGCTTATGAGGAGGAAAGGGTAGCAATTACTAAAAAGGGCAACTCCACCACAGCTTCCAAGGCACGCGACGAGGCTTGGCAGAGAGTCGCCAATCGCGTGAATGCATAAGTTAGGGACATTAGGCCTATGCGACGCGCACAATCTTAAATAAAATTAAATAGTTCGGGAAACTGCCTTCATATCTTGATGCCGCCTGCAAAAATAGACTCCTTGTCTTGTCTTGTCTTGTCTTGTCTTGATCTAATTGATTTATCAATTAGATGTAACCCCGGGGCGCAAAAAAGGACCTGGAAGCAGGTGAAAATGAAATATAAAAGTATAAAAAGTATTTTTTCTAGGCGGACATCATGTCTCCCATGTGGACCTTTAAACTGTCATGCTCCAACAAGATGCGTCTACTGTATTTAAAGCTAATAAGAAGACCGCAGAGTCCCGGAGGACTGGCGCTGGGACAGCTGAGCCCCTCACCCCTGTTGAGGAGCTAGCGATGTCCGTGAATCGGGGCCGGCCGATGATGGAGGGGATTCCTGGGGGGACATCTTCGGAGCCGGCCACCTCCCAGGAGGAGCACACCCCTCTTGTCCAGTGTATTTGTCCTTATTATTAGGTTATGCGTAATAGCCAGCCTTTCATGTATCCAATGTGACCTATTGGGCTACCCTTATACTGCAGGTTTATTGAATATGAAATGGAAATATTAAATTATAATAATCATGATTATTATGTTGTAGCCTATAGGAACCTCCTTGTGTGCTGTGCAGTAAGTGCTGCTTTTACGCGAATAAAGTCATGTATGAAGCGCTTTAGTGCAAGGCACACTTTACGCACCGATCGACAGGCAGTTGCTTTGCCAATGTGCTCTGCATCTCCGACATTGTACAAAAAACTCCCAGTACCTAAAAAACGGAGAGCAATGCACATTGTTTGCAGAGAGGACAGGGCAAACCCACGATGTGTCACATTAGAAATGTACGGATGGATAAGGTTGTTCAAATAGATCAACGATTCCACCGAAAAACGGTAGCGCTCTCGCAAGTAATCATCCGGGAAAGCCAAAATATCATATCGTGGTCTTATCACCCTCTCACGGTGAATTGCACGGATAATTTGGGCTTCAATGTCAATGATTGGGTCTTCATCAAAAGGAAACGCCATTGTGTAGCGAGTTTCGCAGCGGTCTTACTGAACTTGGACTTAAATACCCGTAACATAACTCGATTACCTAAACATAACCTGAACAAAACCTACCCCCTACTAGGTTATGTTGAGAGCGTATGTTACCATAGTGACTTATTTAACCTGACTGTTTTGGAACTGAAAACCCAGGTTTACCGTTTACTCTGGGTTAACATACTCAAGTTAAGTCAGTAAACCCGCTTTTTGGAATACCCCCTAGGTGTCTAACTTGGAAAGATGTGATATTGATAGGAAATGTTCGATTGATCTTAAAATAGTAATATAGCAATGTATGTTGGTATATTGCAACAATATACTTTCTTATTCATCACCATACTTTCTTATTCATTACCATTCTTATACCTACAATTTCTGTAACAATTCAGGAGTAGCTCCAGATTCTTTGCTAACTTGGAAAGACTGATATATTGATAGGAAATGTTCAAACCAACTTACAATAGTAATGTAGCAATGTATTGCTGCAAAATGCTTTCTTATTCATTACCATACTTTCTTATTCATTACCATACCTACCTTTTTTGTAATAATTTAGGGGTGGCTCCAGGTTCTACGATTTTTCTTAAAATGCAGGAGTGGCTCCAGATTCTGTATGTTTTAAGACACTTAGCTTTCAATAAATTAATTCAATGGCCATATTAGAAAATGTATAAAATTACTAATGATATTTAACCTGTGTTTGTGTGTGTATATTATATGTAGGCCATACATGTATGTACATGTAAATAAACAGAATCACACAGGAAGTAAAATGAACAATACCTTTTTTTATTTACATCATTTACATTATTTACACTATTAACACTCTCCCCCCTTGTCCTTCTGAGCAGCAGGTGGGGGAGCTGCTGAGGTAGAGACTGTGTGTCCTACAGCCTGAGGCGCTGCAGAGAGTGAAGGCGCAGCAGCTGGAGGTGCTTGCACTGCAGCAGCTGGAGGTGCAGCAGCTGAAGGTGGTTGCCCTTTCTTTTTGCCATACCCTTTGGCTGCAAGGCGCTCCCTCCATTCAGCAAAAGGCTCGGTGGCTGTCTCCTCACAGTACCAGTTGCCGAAGTACTGCTGGTGCCCTGGAAGCCTCCGGTCCTTATGGCAGCTCTTACACACCACCACATCTGTTTTTTTAATGTATTTGCGGCTGTGGATGCCTGCCTTTTCCCTCTCCTCCTTCCTCTTCCTGTGCACCTGAGTGGTGTAAGGCACAGGAGTGGCAGTGGTTGTCGCTGGTGCTGGTGCCATGAACCCGGGTGCAGAGGTGGTGGGACCCTGTGGTGCAGCTGACTGAGTTATCCAGAGGAGAGGTGATGGGGCAATGGGCCTTGGTGTGGAGGTGGTGGGACTCTCTGCACAGGCTGGCAGAGGTGCAGCTGGTGAAGGCCTGACGACCAGAGGCCCAGCTGGCAGGGGGGGTGGACCTGGACCCGGTATTAAAAATGCCAGCCTCCTCTTCACCTTTGCTGTGCCAGCTGTGTTTGCCGGAAGCGCAAACATGTGTGGGTTCTCGCCGGCATCCACAACCTGGACAGCCTCCTGCGTAGTGCTGGACTTTTGCTGTACTGGTCCTGCCAGTGGAGCCTGAGGCAAAAGAATGCCTTGCTGCAGCACTGCTGTCTCCTGCTTCTTATTGCGTTTATTGTACCTGAATGAAAATATTAACAAAAGAGAATGTTAATAAAAAAAATCTCAAAAATAAAGTTGTTACTTTGTTAGTCACACTACATATATTTACTCACCACTGTGCCAAAGTCGCTGTGTTCACCTCGGGCAGCTGGATGGTGGTCTCCTCCATCGCTAATGCATTATTTAAAATGCACTGACGGATGTTACCATAGGCATGGATAACCTGAGTCCATCGGCTCTCACTTTTCCCCTCAGGAGTCTTCTTCCGCCCAGAGATGGCCATGCAGAGCTGGATAAAGATGGCCTCCACCAGCCGGTTGCAGTCTGGCCACTGGGCTGGAACGTGTGACCCAGCAAAACTCCTGACAAATGAGCACAAAACAAAACATTACAATCACAATTACAGTCACACTAGTTATACACTAAACAAAGGTAGAAATAATCAAAGGAACATACCGTTTGGTAGACTCCACCCCTGGCGCGACAATCGCCTTTGTCGCCCTAAAGCGGCCCTTGGTCAGGGTGTCCCGGTGACGCACAGGATAGCTTGTTTTTCCCTTGTCATAAGCTGACAGGGCATCCCAAAGGACCACAATATTCCTAGCCTCCTCTTCTGACAGAGCAAGACCATGGTCCCTGAGACCCACAAGGCAGCGTGCCAGTGCCTGGACTGCTGCGTAGCCAGGGATGTTGTCCGGCTCAACAGAGGTCTAAATGTATGAAACAGTGATAAAGACTTAGCAAAGCACAATATATTTTGGTAATTTTTTTTAATAGTTGTATAAAAAGTGAAATCTTACATCAGAGCCAGCAGATGAAGGTCCAGGACGTTCAGCAAGTGGAAGCAATGTGTCAGGTGGAGTAGTAAGCATAGTACCCCATAGTTGCCCCACAGAAAGAGATGGCAATGGGGAGGCCGAAGGTGCTGTGGAGAGTGGGGGGTGGGGGGTGGGGATGCTGCAGAGGCTGTAGCTGCTGTGGAGGGTGGCGGCGCTGCAGCAAGCAGGGCGGAGGGTGGAGGTACTGCGGAGGCTGGAGGTGCTGCGGGGGGTGGTGACGCTGCAGCAAGCAGGGTGGAAGGTGGAGGTGCTGCACCAAGGGCAGTGAGTGGAGGGGCTTCAGGGGCTTCAGGGATGGGGACAGAGAAATCCTCAAACTCCTGTTCTGGCTTATCATAGCCCTCATCCTCAGCCACAGTCACCTCTTCGCTTTCCATGGCAGCCAAGGTGTGTTTATAATCCTCCAAAGCACACCCAGTCTGACTGTAGAGGTATTCGACCCCAATCAGTTCTCCTGAAAAATCAGAAATGGTGCAAAGTCAGGGACATGTTTTTAAATTAAATGAATTTACATACAATTGTTTTTTCAGACACAAAGAAAGCATATCCGTGTATTTCCGTGGCGGTGTGTAATCCACCAGCTTGAGTCCCACAACCTTCTCAGCGAGCTGGTTCACTGCATGTCGCAGAAGCCCACTGTAGGAGTGTGCTGCCGGCTTCCCCTTTGCTGCCATACACCGGTCCTCATTCCACCGAGCGAGGCCATCCACCAGATAGGCCTGGAAGAACATGTCACTTGCCAAGGTTCCTAAAGAGAGAAATTTTTAGATGAATATATAAAATGCCATAATTACATAGAATAATTATAATATAGTCGTAATATATAATTAATTTATAATAATAATAAGTATAATTTATAATATAAAATATATTTTTAATTTTGATTTCACTTGTTGTGAATTTACCTGGGATGAACCTGTTCATATGGAGGTGGAAACTCTCCAGTGACGTTGATCCCCTGGCACATCTGTAAGTGGGCAGAAGGTGCCCACCCTTCTTCAGGGTCCCTGTTTGCATGTACAGCTGCACACCAGGGGGGTCTTGTAGGCAGCCAAGGTGCTTCTTCTGCCCCTTCCAAATTTCTGCCATCCGTTCCTTATTAATGAGGGGCACCCTGAGAGTGTTGAACCCCCTATCTCCCTCGTAGGCCACCAGAAGCTGGCTGATGAGGGCCTCCATCTCTTCAGCGCTCCTGGTGGTCCGCCGGCAGTGCAGTGCCATCTCCGCCTTGGACACATGGCGCATCATGTCAGTGGGCTTGGAGGCGTGGAGGTGTTTCTGGGCCAGCTCAGCATGCTTGGCCTACATCAGGGCACGCACGTCATCCTCATCCCACATAAAGATGCACTGGCTCAGGTTGTTCAAGAAGCCAGCATAGAGTGAGTGGGAATCAGTAGTGCACCCAACAGCAATCCTTCGCATGAAGTGCCACACATCAAGGCGAATCTGCATGTGGTTCCATGCTCTGAGCATGGCATGCAGATGTGTGGAGCCACAGCAATCCCGGTCAACATAGAGAACCTCAGGAGGTGGCACTCCAGCGTCCTTGTAGCGGCAGATGAGGCCACTGATCATCCCGCCGAGACCATACCCCTCACTGGCAGTCAGCACTGACATGATGACCTGGCCATGCTCATTTCCAACATTAGTGGCCCAGGTTGATGTACAGCGGCTCTTCCCTGCGAGCTTCTTCACAATCTTCTTGGTCGAGTCGATCTTCAGGACCCGACCAAAAAGGGAGGTGATTGAAGCCTTTATCTCATCAAGCCTGCCCAGCACGTCTTGGGAATACACCTGCATCAGCCACCTGTGCTTTGGCACAGGCAGCATCACAGGCATAGCTCCAATGGCCACAGGAGCAACCAGCCCTGCCAACACAGCCTGTGTGATGCCACTGCAATCAGTCAGGAACTGGAGCTGTCTCTGCAGCCAGACCTCTGCATGCTGCTCCTCCAGCTGCTTCTGTAGTTGGCTGCTGCTGTTCCCCAAGCCCCTCTGTCGCATCAGTCTCACAACCTGCATATCGCACGCCAGCTTGGAGGTGAGTAGGCAGGGGAACTGGGTGCGATGGCCGATGTCCAGCTGGCTGACAATGTTGTGGCTCCAGCTGATCACCTGCCTCTTGCATCCATTGCAGGCCAGGGACTCTGCCACCATGAAATACGTGTCTGTGACTCCGACCACCTGGCGTGCCCTCTGGTGGAGCCCTGCAGACATCAGCTCTTCTCTTCCACAATCCCCATGGGGGCAGAGAAGCCTCACATGCCAGAGCTTCCTTGGCATCCAAAGGAACAAAGGGTGGCCAAAGTACCTCTCCATTGGTGGGATGCCAGTGGGATTAAGCGCTGGCTGTGGGGGGTACCACCACATCCTGTCCACCTTGGTGAAATCAAGCTGTGGCTGTCCAGTCCTCGACCACTTAAAGAGGGCCTTGGAGATCCATTGCTGGTCCACAAGTGGCAATGCTGGTATCCAGCCAGCAGGAAGACAAAGTTTGCTTTCTGTGTTAAACAGAAAACAGCAAAGACAGCAAAGTTTAAGTCACATGCTTAATGTATTTTGCCAAAATAATAAAGGTTTGTCGTATCTTTGAGAGTTATATTTATCACTCATTAAATGGCTGATTCAGTGAAGACGGCATTAAATCATATTTAAAAAAATCACTGCATTAAATCACATTGTATCTTACGTATCACTAGCGACTTCTCCGCATTCTCTGCTGCCAGGACAAGGTCTTGGTCATCCACACCGCATGGTGGTGGTGGTGGTGGTGGTGGTGCCAATGTGCAATGTGGCACAGGCACTGCAGGAATGGCTAGAAAAGAAAATAATTGAGTGTAAGAAAAGTACATATTTGTACATTTAACAAGTATACATGATTTCATTATCAGTATCAGGCAGCTTATATTACACTGTACTTACAAGGCTGAAACCTTGAAGAGGATGGTGAGAAAAGTCTTTTTACAGACTTTTCCATGGTCCTCTGACTAAAATCTTTGCACACCAACAAGGACTGGAGTGATGCGGTGCAAGTGGATGGTACAGCTGCTTTAGGCCTGGTAGCTTTGTCTTCACTGGTGGATGGTGCAACACTGCGGGAGGTGCTAGAGGTCGGGCCATGGCTGGTGGATGGAGCTGCACTGGAGGAAGCGGTGGTGGAGCCCTGCCATTTGTACTTCATGGAGATGGCTTCACGGCCCTCTGGAAACATCTCCATATACCTCCGGAATCTCTCCTTATTTGCTCTGTTATTGGGGTGGTCTTTGACCTCACCAGCCTGACTTTCCTTCATCATTGAGGCGACCAGGTACCCCCCATACCCCAGGGCATTCTCTAACACCCACTTGAAGGTCTGCCCCTTGAAGTTGCCAAACTGCAGCGTATGGCAACCCAGCACACAGGTGTTGTTGTTTGGGTCGAGGCCTTGTGCCACTGCCGCTTCCCTGGCCGATTTCAACACCTCCTCTGGGGACAACGCGGGTGTCCACGTCTGACCCATGCTTCTGGCCTTGCATTGGTCCGCATCCTGTGTGTTCTTTAGGTTGATGGTACCATCAGCCTTCTTGCGAAACACTGGCTGCATGTCTGTCAGAAAAAGAAAGCCAGTTAAATGTTAGAAATGAGACAAAGAATCCCCTACATACAAACAGACACACACATACACAGAGTGGGCTACTCTCCCCTTAAACATGTATTCTTCTTCTGTCTTATCCTACAGATTGCCCTAACCTAAATAAAATACACATATAAACATAAAATAGCCTGGTGCTATGATATACACACAGGCGCACACACACATACAAACAAAAAGTGATCACACATAGCTACTTCTCACTATCCTCACAGTTTTCCCCTCAGTAACATAAAATAGCCTATGGTGCTATGACATACATACACACACAGATACAAACAAAAAGTGATCACACAAAGCCATTCCTCAATATCCTCACACTGTTTTCCCCTCAGTAAAATAAAACAGCCTAGTGCTATGACATATAGACACACAGATACAAACAAAAAGTGATCACAGGAAGGTATTCCTCACTGTACAGTTTTCGCCTCAGTAAAACAAAATAGCCTAGTGCTATGACATAGCCTACATACACACACAGATACAAACAAAAAGTGATCACACAAAGGTATTCCTCACTATCCTCACACAGTTTTCCCCTCAGTAAAATAAAATAGCTTAGTGCTATGACATATAATACTGTGATCCACACACATAATAATGTGATCCACACAGCTGCGCTAAGAACTAATAGAATAGTGATATGACACACACATTTCATGACATTGGTAATAAAAATCTGAAATTAAGGAGGAGACTTACCAAAAGCAAGATGAGATACTCTCCAGCAAATCCGAAAAGAAGAAGCTCCGAGATGAAGTGTTCTCTGGGATAATCGGGTGTTTGTTGCTACCTTTAAAGTCCCGCTGCTACTGGGGGTATGATGTCCCATTGCTATTATGCCTTGAAATGGACGATGGGCCATCACCTGTCTATTGAAAGTGCCGATCGGCCATCACCTGTGTATTAAAATGTCCCAAGGTTTCCAAGGCGCCCATTACAGCAGAAGTGGGCAGTCATTGTTCATTTCTCGAACTAGACGATGGGCCATCACGTAGCCGAGCGACCACTTATCCCCTGTCTATTGAAGGTGGCGATCGCCTATCTCTACCACTGACTGTATATGATATCTCTACAAAGTCCCACTGTTTCCAAGGCGCATATTGTGTGATTACCATCGTCCACTTCATATGCAAATCCAAGTATGAAGGCACAGAAATACATGAAAGAAGTTGGCACCCATTGTACATTTCTCGAACTAGAGGAGGGACCATCACGTAGCCGAGCAGCCACTTATCCCCTGTCTATTGAAAGTGGTGATCGCCTATCTCTACCAATGACTGTATATAATCTCTACAAAGTCCCACTGTTTCCAAGGCGCATACTGTGTGATTACCGTCGTCCACTTCATATGCAAATCCAAGTATGAAGGCACCGAAATACATGAAAAGGTGACATTGGGGTTATATCGGGGGCACAACACTTAAGTTTACAAACAGCATCACAGTTCTTTGGGCTTCAGCATTACGTACGTAATTCCATATAATGTTTAATATCAATCGTAAATACAGGAAAATAAGGGTTCCTGTCACTGAGTTTGCTTTCGTGTGCATGAAACTTGGCAAACACAAATAATACGTTCATAATAAAGAAGTGACAGTCCCGTTGTTTTTGAAAGTCCCCGCTGTATCCGGGTCAATGGACGTCGTTCAATACGTGCTGTGGCGAATTCGTTCGACATTGGTCAATTCTTGGTAGCAACTCGAGTTGACATTGGTCAATTCGTGGTAGCAACTGAAGCCGTCTGTTGGTCAATTTGTGGTAGCAACTCGTGCAGACATTGGTCAATTCCTGGTAATTCTTGGTAGCAACTCAAACTGACATTGGTCAAATCGTGGTAGGTCTAGCTCAACTCACGGTCAACAGTGAGCACCACATTTGGGTACATTTGCATTGTCTCACTATTCTTTTAATGTGTGTGTGTGCGTGCATGTGTGGGTGGCTGTTTAACCATATTTAGGGTATTTCAGTTTTTTTTGGTATGCATGTATAAGTTTACGTATGTTGAAGTATATAATATATTCAAGTACCTGTGTGTACCTGTGTGTAACTGTTTGTGCATGCATGTGTGCATGTGTGTGCACGCTGTGGCCACCTGGTCCTCGGATTAACCCGTGTTGGGTGGAATGGAGCAGACAGAGGCAGGATTTGCAGTGTTAACAATGCTCAGAAGTTTTATTGAAAAACGTGAGGGAAGGGGAGTTGGGATAAACTATAACTAAAAGTCCTTTCTCCGTCGGGGGGGGTTCACCGGCTCCGTCAGCCCTCCTCCTGAAGCCAGAGGAACAGAGAGAGAGAAAGGCAGGCAAGTATTTTCAGGCGGGCAAAGCAACAACTGACCGTCCAGCTCGTAGGCTCGTCCTTCTCTCCCGAGTATCGTCAATGTGCTCACACAGCTGAGGCAGACGCAATCCTTCTCTCTCCGTGGCTCCTCTCAGTCTGTCTGTTTTCTGGGCTTAAGAAGGCCACTGATTGCACCTGGAACAGGGAACACCTGCCATGGGAGCACTGGTGAACATTGAATCAGTGGTTAGTCAGGTGCAGGCAATCAAGGGGAAGTAGCGGCCGTTTACTACCCCCCCCCCCCCTCTTAATTGGCTTGTGCTTTCTGGCACATGCCACTGTGGAACACAGCTGAGAGGCTGGGCTTCCACATACCCCCCCTCCTCAGCTTCAAGGTCCCCCGGTCAGCCATGGCCCATTGGCATTCGTCCCTCCTGGACATGGCATCGGCGTTCCCGTGCTGCTTTCCTGCCCTGTGCTCAACGGTGAATTTATAATCCTGTAAAAGCAGAAACCACCGGATTATTCTGGCATTCCTGTCCTTGTTGCCGGCCATCCATTTCAAGGGGGCGTGGTCAGTAACTAACGTAAACTTCCGACCCAGCAGGTAGTACCTCAGCTTGTCTACTGCCCATTTAACTGCTAGGCACTCCTTCTCAATGGGAGCATAGTTTTTCTCATGGGGTAGTAGCTTACGGCTTATGAAGGTGATGGGGTACTCAACATCATGATGTACTTGGGACAGCACTGCCCCAAGGCCTACTTCTGAAGCATCGGTCTGCAGGACAAAGCGCTTGTTGAAGTCCGGGGCATGCAACATGGTCTCCCTGCAGAGGGCCTCTCTTAAGGCACGGAAGGCACGATCAGCTTGCTCCGTCCACTTTACGCTATTGGGTGCGCCTTTCCTGGTCAGCTCGTGCAGGGGAGAGGCTAGAGAGGGAAAATTAGGCACAAAATGCTGATAATACCCCACCAACACAAGGAAGGTTCTCACCTGGTGCTTGGTGCGAGGTTGGGGACAGGTGGCTATTGCGTTGACCTTCTTCGTCTGGGGCTTGACGTTCCCCCGTCCCACGGTGTACCCGAGGTAGTTGACCTCGTCCATGGCGAGGGAGCACTTCGCCGGGTTGGCTGTGACTCCTGCATCTTGCAGGGCTTGGAGGACAGCCGACAGGTGCTGGAGGTGGGTATTCCAGGACATGGAGTGGACCACTCCTGGAGTACTACTGGTGTGGGCGGAGCACCTTGTCCATGAGTCGCTGGAACGTAGCTGAAGCCCCGTGGAGGCCGAATGGAAGGACGCGGTACTGGAAGGCACCGTCGGGTGTGGAGAAGGCCGTCTTCTCCTTGGCTCATGGGGTGAGGGGTATTTGCCAGTATCCCTTGGTCAGATCCAGGGTGGAGATGAATCGGGCGGGCCCCAATCTCTCCACTAACTCGTCAGCACGTGGCATGGGGTAGGTGTCAAACTGGGAGATCTCGTTCAACTTTCGGTAGTCATTGCAGAACCTTGCCCTCTAGAAGCTCTCGGAGATCCTGCACCTGCTTGACAGACAGCTGGTTGCCCATTCTCACCTCATGAGGGTTCGAAGGCAGCTGGGCCCCCAATGCTGGGGCTGGGAGGGGGACTGGCTCATGCCATGGTTTCAGCAGATTCACATGGTAGATTTGCTGTCTTCTTCGGTGGCCCACCTGTCGCACTCTGTAGTTGACTGGTCCCGTTCGCTCCATGATCTCATAGGGCCCCTCCCATTTAGCCAGGAATTTACAATCATTAGAGGGGATCAACACCATGACTGTCACCAGGCTTAAATTCCTTAACCTGGGCTCCTAGGTTAGAAACCTGGGCCTGTCGCATGCGCTCCTGGACTATTGGCCAGACTTGGCTCATTCATTCGTGCATTTGGTCCACATGCTCCACCAGACGCCGGTGGGTTGACGGCTGTTCTTCCCAGGCTTCCTTCGCCAGATCCAGCATGCCTCGGGGCCTCCGGCCGTATAGGAGCTCAAAGGGGGAGAATCCTGTGGAGCCCTGTGGAACTTCACATATGGAGAAGAGGACATAAGGCAGCAGCTCATCCTAATTTTTACCATCCACATTTATGACTTTGCGTAACATGTGTTTTAGTGTCTTATTGAACCTCTCGACCAATTGGTCGGTCTGGGGGTGATACACCGAGGTTCTGAGCTGTCTCACCTTCAGAGTCTGGCATAGCTTCTTCATTACCCTGGACATGAAGCACGACCCCTCGTCTGTTAAGATTTCCTGTGGCAATCCCACCCTGCTGAAAAGCAAAAACATCTCCCCGGCCACCGTCCTGGCGTTTGCAGAGCGGAGGGGAAATTGCGTCAGGATAGCGGGTGGCATAATCAAGAATGACCAGAATGTAGCGGTGTCCCCGGCTAGATTTTGGAAGAGGACCCACTATATCCATGGCAATCCGACTAAAGGGGGTTTCAATGATGGGCAGGGGTATTAGGGGATTCCTAAACTGTACCTTTGGGGAGTTGATTTGGCACTCGGCACAGTGGCGGCAGTAATCCTCCACAGCCTTCTTCACTCCTGGCCAGTAGAAACGATCCAGAATCTGCTCATACATCTTCTCCCAGCCTAGATGTCCTCCTAGTATGTGGGAGTGGGCTAGGTACAGTACCTTTGGGACATACTCTTTTAGCACCACTAGTTGTTCACAACAGTTTGAGTTAACCATAGTTACACGGTACAACAGATTACCCCTCACCATAAAATGCGGAAAGGACAATCCACTCACCCCGTCTTGTTTTCTTCCCTCAATCACTTGGACATCTCGCCACACTTGGGTCAGGTTGACGTCCCGGAGCTGGGCCAGGCCGAATCTTCCAGGCCTTGGGCCTCCTGTTGCTTCTGTTTGGGGGAATTGGGAGAACACTTCATCCGAAGCAATGTCCTCCAAGGGTTCTACCTCGGCAGCCCGTGCAGGGTCAGTGGCCGTGGTGCCGGTGTGGCAAGCAGCAACCTCATCTTCACTGGCCAGAGTGGGACTACCAGCAGAACACATGGCTGCCCAGGCTGGCTGAGGGGCTTCCCTTGGTTTCACCCGTCGTTGCCTGACTCCTCTGGGTGGGGCCCTGACGGTGGCTGGCCAATAACAGGTGAACAGGGGGCTGTCTCTTCCCAGGAGAACTGGAACTGGCAGCTGCTCAATGACACCAGCCCGCAGGGAAAATCTTCCCTGAGGAGTAATCACCTGGACCTCCGCAGTGGGGTACTGCCTTGTGTCACCATGGATACAGGACACTGAAATCTTGTCTCCCCCGGTTGCACTGGCGTATTCAGGCCGGACAAGGGAGATCGTGCTTGCGGAATCCAGCAGGGCTTCATTGTCTATCCCCGCAATCTTCACTGGAAATTTTGGGGCTGGCGCTCCTTCATGAGCCCAGCAGGTGGTGAGGTGTTGGCAGTAGAGGCTACTCTTACTCTCCGTGGACCTGGCTGTAGGCATGGACACGTCTCTGTCCGGGCAGTCACGGGCTAGGTGTTCTTCTCGGCCACAGGAAAAGCACCTGGGAGGGGCAGGGGTGAACGGCATCGTTCGGGCTGCAGGTCCGGTCCATCTGGGAGAAGTACGGCCGGTTGATCTACTTGTTAAGCCTCTCTCCGTTTTGGCCTTAGGGGTGTTTGGCTTAGGGTTCTCTGAGCATAGGAGGCCGCCCATGACCTTGTGGTTTTCTAATAAGCCAACCAAGTCTTCTAGCGTTGGAGCCTGCTGCTGTGCCACGTACCTCTTCACATCAGACGGAAGGCCCCGCAAACACCGGTCGATCACCACTCGGTCGATAATCGGTGGCCCAGCTGCCTCCTCCAGCCAGCCTCTGGTTAAGCAAACTAGAGCCATCACCTGGCTCCGAGCCGGCAGAGTGGGGTCGTAGGTCCAGTCATGGACCCGCTGTGCACGAGCTGGCATGCTAAGCCCATATTGGGTGAGGCTGGCAGTTTTCACCTTGTAATTCAGGGCGTCTGCAGCGGAGAGGTCACGGCAGGTTTCCTGTGCTTCCCCGGTCAGGAAGGGGATCAGGTTGTTCGCCCACTGCTCTCTCACCGCCGTCCTCTCGAACAGTGCCAGGTAGGCCTCAACTTCCTCATCCCTTGTCAGCTTCGTGAGCACGTCCTTCGACCTACCCTCCTTTTTTATATTGGCCTTGCACAGCTCTGCCACAGCTGCTTGCAATGTTGCCTGTGTCGCCATAATGGCTTTCAGAGCCTCCTCCATGTTCCTTCAGTCCTTTTACTTCTTCAGCGAGGATTCAGCATGCCCGCATTCTCCACCATATGTGGCCACCTGGCCCTTGGATTAACCCGTGTTGGGTGGAATGGAGCAGACAGAGGCAGGATTTGCAGTGTTAACAATGCTCAGAAGTTTTATTGAAAAACGTGAGGGAAGGGGAGTTGGGATAAACTATAACTAAAAGTCCTTTCTCCGTCAGGGGGGGGTTCACCGGCTCCGTCAGCCCTCCTCCTGAAGCCAGAGGAACAGAGAGAGAGAAACAGGCAGGTAAGTATTTTCAGGCGGGCAAAGCAACAACTGACCGTCCAGCTCGTAGGTTCGTCCTGCTCTCCTGAGTATCGTCAATGTGCTCACACAGCTGAGGCAGACGCAATCCTTCTCTCTCTCCGTGGCTCCTCTCAGTCTGTCTGTGGTCTGGGCTTAAGAAGGCCACTGATTGCACCTGGAACAGGGAACACCTGCCATGGGAGCACTGGTGAACATTGAATCAGTGGTTAGTCAGGTGCAGGCAATCAAGGGGAAGTATTGGCCGTTTACTACCCTCCCCCTCTTAATTGGCTTGTGCTTTCTGGAACATGACACTGTGGAACACAACTGAGAGGCTGGGCTTCCTCAACGCATGTGTGTCTGTGTACAGGTGTGTGTATGTTTGTCTGTGTACAGGTATGTGTATGCGTGTGTGCCCATTGTGTGTTTGTGTTTGTGCCTGCATGTGTATGTGTGTCTTGTGTGTGTCTGCGTGTCCATGTGCATGCGTGTGTGTCTGCATGTGTACGTGTGCCCATATATTTGTATGTGTGTGTGTGTGTCGGTGTGTGCTTGTGTGTGTGTGCGAGTGTGTGCCTGCGCCTGTGTGCGTGCGAGTGTGTGTCTGCATATGTGTGTGTGCATGCGTGTGTGTGCCCATATATGTGTGTGTGTGTCTGCATGTGTACGTGTGCCCATATATTTGTGTGTGTGTGTGTGTGTGTGCGTCTGTGTGTGTGCGAGTGTGTGCCTGCGCCTGTGTGCGTGCGAGTGTGTGTCTGCATATGTGTGTGTGCATGCGTGTGTGTGCCCATATATGTGTGTGTGTGTGTGCGCGCGAGTGTGTGGGTGTGCACGCGAGTGTGTGGGTGTGTTTGTGTGTGTGCCTGTATTTGACCCACAGCTCCTTGAGTGTGTTGGCATGCTGTTAGCCCCATAACTCATCCTGTTGGCCTGTTAGCCAATGTGTTAGCACCCAGGGGTGTGTGTGTACGTGTCTGTGTGTATTTGTTCATGTGCATGTATGTGTGTGTGGCCTATGTGCCCGTGTGTGTGTATATGTGTGTATATGGGTATGGAATGAATTCCCTGCCAAAACGTCTGTACTCGTAGAAATATCTTGTGCTTGTAAAAAGAATTTGTGTACACGTGGAAATATTTTGTGCTTGTAAAAAAAATGTGTGTGTGCGTGAAAATCTGTTTTGTCTCTGTAACAAAGTTTTGTGCTTGTAAAAAAAATGTGTGTGTGCGTGAAAATCTGTTTTGTCTCTGTAACAAAGTTTTGTGCTTGTAATAAAAATTTGTGCTTGTAAATATATTTTTTGTACATGTAAAAATACTTTGTATTTGAGAAAAAAAAAAAACAAATCTCCCACAGGCACATTTTTTTTACGAACACAGATTCTTTTTACGAACACAAAACCCAAGTGTGAAATCTCTGCCAAAACTTCTCATCCAATCACCAAACGTCTTACTCACTGGTCATTATACAATAGTTAGATCCGGTCGATTTTTTTTATCCATTGATCTGGGAGTGAGGTTGTTGTGGAATACCCTCACGGGTGTGATTCGCCGCAGGCTCACGATCACGAGTGTTATATTGCTTTTATACGATAGTTCCTTTGGTAACAAAAATAATTACACAAAATGATTAATATATATATTATTTTCTTTATTTGGGTTGATTGTTTATTCGATTGTTCCTCCGCTCCAGAAAATAGTCCCAGTTGGCGTCTTGGTTGCTGAGCAACGCACAGTGCACTGTGCACCACTGCGAAAGAGCAAAGATAGATAAGGAATCTAAGCTCTTTGCCACTGCTCTACTTGTAGACTTTGAATTGCACATTGCCGTTGATTGTGCAGCCGCTGAGAAAAGGGCCTGGATGTTCAGTCCGAATAACTAGATGGTCTTACGTGCTGATCTAACTATACCGTACCCTGGCAACTTAGCTAATTTTACGTGTTTTGCTAGCGGAGTTTGGCTAAGCTAGCTAGCCAGGTCATGAATGTAATGAGCCAAACCATATGTTGCCATGTGTAGTTAAATGTTAATCTAGCGATCTTTTTAAAACTCTTGTATATCCAAAATGTATACTGTGTTAGTTGTACTGAATTGTATAACATGGCCCTGTTTACTGTAACCCTGGGGAAGAGGACTGTGAAGGAGGACAACTCTAAGCCCCATTGCCCCGTGTGTATTGTCTGTGATGTTACAGAACGCTTGAGTAAAACGTGGATCAGATCACCTGAGTCGGCGTCAGTCCTTCTTCTCCTCCCCACTGTACATACATAATCAATCACAACAACGCAGAGTCATACGACCGGTTACATTGGGTGATATAGGGTATGGTCTATAATTTTCCCATTGCTTAAATGTTCCATGGGAGACGACGCGGGAGCAATGGTACGTGAATTCTATATGTAGCCATGTACAATAAAGTAGCCAGGTTAACGGCGAACTTGCTGCATATTCACGTCCCCTGAAATGAAAAGAGGTGTCGGAACACCGCGGCCCACTTCAAGCACGCCTGTTCATAATGTAATTTAGAACTTGTCTTAAAACTGATTAAACTGAAAACCGATTAAAAACACCAGACAACTGCAGCAAGTTCGCCGTTAACTTGGCTACTTTATTGTACATGGCTACATATAGAATTCACGTACCATTGCTCCCGCATCGTCTCCCATGGAACACAGCAGATATGATCATCAGTGTCCGGAAAATATGCCTCCTCGCCGTTTATAAAGGCGGCGACTTGATTGGCCGGTGAGTAAGACGTTTGGTGATTGGCTGAGAAGTTTTGGCAGAGATTTCACACTTGGGTTTTGTGTTCGTAAAAAGAATCTGTGTTCGTAAAAAAAAATGTGCCTGTGGGAGATTTTTTTTTTTTTCTCAAATACAAAGTATTTTTACATGTACAAAAAATATATTTACAAGCACAAATTTTTATTACAAGCACAAAACTTTGTTACAGAGACAAAACAGATTTTCACGCAGACACACATTTTTTTTTACAAGCACAAAACTTTGTTACAGAGACAAAACAGATTTTCACGCACACACACATTTTTTTTTACAAGCACAAAATATTTCCACGTGTACACAAATTCTTTTTACAAGCACAAGATATTTCTACGAGTACAGACGTTTTGGCAGGGAATTCATTCCATATATGGGTGTATGTGTGTGTATATGGGTGTGTGTGTGAGAGTGTATGTGTGTGCATATACAGTATGTCACAAAAGTGAGTACTGAGTACACCCCTAACATTTTTGTACTTTTTTTATTATATCTTTCCATGAGAGAAGTCTAAAGATATAATACTTTACTACAACGTAAAGTAGGCAGTGTGCAGCTTATATAACAGTGCAAATTTGCTGGTCCCTCAAAATAACTGAAAACACAACCATTAATGTCTAAGGGTTAGGGTTAAGGGCTAAGGGCATGGGGCCCTAAAAGCGGTACATGGAGGAGGGATATGGAGGTGTTGGGACATATGGACACAGGAGGTGGCATGGGGACCTAAGAGGGGACACACACAATTTCCCAGCTTGGAATCAATCAGTCAATCAATCTATCTATCTATCTATCTATCTATCTATCTATCTATCTATCTATCTATCTATCTGGAGGTGTTAGGACATGGGGGATGATGGGGGCATGGGGACATTGGAGATGTGTGTGTGTGTGTGTGTGGGGGGGGGGGTCCAGATGATCTGGACTGGTCCAATGGCCAGAAGCCAGCTGTGCTCAACCCTATTCTCTCGGGAAACAACAGGCAACAGAACAATCATGCACATGCACGAGCAGACACACATAGATGTACCGTATGTGCACACATAAACTGACACACACACACACACACACACACACACCCACACACACATTCTCTTTCTCTCTCTCTCTCTCTCTCTCTCTCTCTCTCTCACTCTCTCTGTCACACACACACACACACACACACACACACATATATAAACACACACGCAAACACACACAAACACATCCAAATTGTCAGGGACAGAGACATGGACACAGACACACACCCACACAGACACACACACACAAACTATAGTCCTATTTGATGCCTTGTGCAGCCAGGATGATGCTTTCTCCAAAATGTGGTAACACCTGCGCTTTCTGCTGTGAATGGGGACTATCAGACCGGCCTATTTAGGCTGGCATTGTTAACCTGCTATCAGCCCTGTTTTAATGGAATATGTAGGCCTCTGTGGCTTGTTTTTATTGGCATTTGACACACTTCTTACGGCACTACCAGGGCCATATGATTTAAGTATATAGATAATGCCATGGAGAGAGGATTTTGTGTCATATCCATAACACTGATAAAATGCTATAGTCTGTGTATAATATGACTGATGTCATGATGGAATTTGAGCATTTGCTTGATTACTTTTGCTGTAAGAACTTACTTGAAATACTGTAGAAAATATTTAAATGATATTGTATTTGCTCCTGTTCTCTCACAAAATCCCAATGTGGAATAGCCCATATAATTTCCTGTTTATGGGATTTACACTAGCACCATCCTAACTGACTCTGCCCTCTTCTGATCTCCCATATTACTATACAACCAATCCCCAGGCCTAGGGGGCCCTCTGGACCTCACCCACACAGTGCTCAGAGGACCAGGTGGTAAAACAGGATTAGGGTACCAGACTGAGTGTAAGCAAAACACAACTATATAATCTTACTCTGTGGGTCTTTATTTCTTTCAAAAAAGTCTTGGGAAAAAACCCTGTACCACTGCTGAAGTGTACCATTGTGAAATCATCCATTTCAACCATTTAAGAATTACACACACACACATAACACACACAAATAATAAAGTAAACACAGTTTTCCTGACTGACCTATATCTCTAGGTAGCCAGCTCTGTATGTGTGTGTATGTATGTGTGTGTGTGTGTGTGTGTGTGTGTGTATTTGTGTGTGTGTGTGTGTAGACAGTGCTGGTCCCAAGACATGCAGCCTGCTGGTGGCCCGTGACGTGTTTCAGAGCTAATGACTCGCATCAGGCAGCATCACACAGCAGCACGTCACCCTGTTCCAGTAAAGGCAACCCTTACTGTACCCACACGCACACACACACACACAGACCAGTCCCACACAAACACACAAACACACACACACACACTGGCCCCACACAAAATGAGCTGTGCTGTTTGTTTGTTGGTTGCTGCCGGAACCGCCACTGAACCGAATCAGGCCCTCTTATGTCACACATGTTGGCCAGTCACCGGTCTGAGTGGGCCATGACCCTTCAATGGAGACGCCACACGGCAGGAATCGTAATTACAACATAAATAAGGACATATATAAATATATTCATGTGTATATAGGAGAACAAACGGAGATCCGAATGAAGAATAAAGACTAAAAATATATCTCAGCCACATATGGTCGGGGGCCAGACGATGCCCCTGTGTATACCTTTATGAGCCTGATGCAGTTTTCTGTAATTAGAGCACGTCGAAACTTGCTTGTGGTAAGGCAAGGGTGTGGGTCCGGAGGAGGGCAGGAATTGCCCTGGACCTGGTGCCTTGATGCTGAGGGCACGATGCTTAAGAAATGACGCTGATAGTAGACTCCTAGTCACCTCTACTGGTCTGTCGTGAGGAATTGGAAGACAACTGAAACCAGAGTAAGTTGTGAAACTTGTAGTTTGGACTCCTGGTAACCTTTGTTGGGACAAATGCTCGGTGGTTCTTGGCACTGCAGCCTTACCAGTTGACCGTGTAGTAGTGCCAGGCCGGTAAAAAACACTGTGGCTGATTTGTCTCGCCACACATGTGATGAGACTCTAGAGGGGGAGGAAAGTGTGAGAAGGTGAACTTCCCTGACCCCCTTTACCGTTTTTTTATTGCTTAAAAAACTGAACTGTTGGCTTGCGATGCTTTCCCCATCTGAACTGCAGCACGACGATACCGCAAGCATGACCTACATGGTACACCTGCGCACACACCCCCACACACATTCGCAATAACGCATCAAACCCTTCACAACACAAATAGAACTGTTTTAGCCCTTTATTAACATTACTCGGCATGAGTGAGGTACCCACTCTCCTGTCCCACTTACAATGTTTCTCTGTTTCAATCCATGATTCATACACTCCGCCATACTTACATGTTTCCTGCATTCCTGGACACAAGGCTGCTATGCGGGACCGTGCCCCGCTATGCCAGTATTTAACACTAGTTGGGAGCTGGGATCTGTAATGTGGTAGAGGGGTGTTTGGTGGTGTTAATTTGGGTATTGTGGGTCACTTGGTTATTAATAATGTCTTGTATTATTTGTGTGGTGTGTATATATGGGGGGTGTAATTGTTGTGTGTGTGCAAATGTCTCTAGTTGTGTGTTTATGTATGTTCACGGCATATGGTGGTGGTTTGGTCCAGTCATGCAATGATTGGGCCAATTGCATGCAATTGAGTTGTATATTTAAAAGAGCAAGCGAGCGGATGAACAAGAACGTAAGAGCGTGTAAGAGAAGCTGCCACCAAAAATAGTCAAAAACTGAATAGCATACTGAGATAGAAGTTGTTTATTGCGTCGGCAAAAATACCACACAGGGCCGATGCTCACCCTGTCGCTCTCACTCCCCCTCACTCCGCCTGTCTCCCTGTCACATGCTGAATTTGTGACTTCTTCTAACTAGCTGAAGAAATTTGTGCGAGCTGCGGAAGAGTTTGTATTACTTGTAGGCGTCCGGGAGTTGCTTTTCAAATGCGGGAGACTTCCGGGAGGTCATGGAAGAAGTGGGATGTCTGTGTTGCTTACAGGTACCAGTTCCTGGTACCCATTAACCTGGCATCTGCTGATATGTCCAGCCATGCGATGCTCAGCCCCATCGTTAAGCTGATCAAATAGCAACCAACAGCAGACACCATTTGTGACTTCCTCCATACACACACACACACAGGGATGTAGTGGTGCGTAAACGCACAAACGCACGTAAACGGCGTTTACCCACCTCCAGATTTACAGTTTACACACGCATGTCTCTTGTTTTATACAGATATTAATAAATCTTTTCCGTTATTTTTCAATTACCTACACCTAGTAGATCCTGCACAAGTTCTTGTGGGTTTTATCACTGCGTAGCTTCCGCATAGTAATTCGCCCTCTTGCGGGAGCCAGCAGACTGCGAGATTACATAAATCACTGATTACGTGTGTGAAGTTATGAAGAAATGGATATTAGGCGATTTCTGAAGCGTCGCAGCATCACCCTTCCAGCTGATATCAGCAAAATATCTCGACACAGTGAGTCCAAAAAGGATCCTAAACTTCACCTTTTTAGGATAAACTCCCCGTCGTTTTGGTTTGTGAAACATGCCACTAACTAACGTTAGGTTGTTAACCGACAAATTAGCCTACCTTTCTGGCAGACAAATGACGTTGTAAATGCAGTCTAAAGTTTTTGGTAATTATTATATCAACATAAATTCAGTATTTGTAGTGCATTGTAAGACAAATAGCTGCCATTTAATGTTAATCTCGAAGTCATGATGACAGCATGCTACCTTCATGTCACGGACATAATAGACCTATAGAGAACTTAGCCTAAAGTAACGTTAGGCAAGTCACTCCTCCCCGCCCTTCTCGGTGTGTGTGTGTGTGTGTGTGTGTGTGTGTGTTTATTTATTTATTTTTTAAAGAAGGCTATAGCATTCAAATTGGGCAGAAATACTTGTCCACATGATTGGTGTACTTAGCCGTTTTAATTTAATTTTACAGATAGTGGTGGAGAGACAGACAGTGTAAGTATGTGTAATTTGCCATTCTTACAGAGTCTTTATTTTTCTCTCTTTATTTAGATGTCTTAAACACCATAAACATTTGCCATTCTTTCACACTGACATTATTTTTCTCTTTATTATTTTAATAAACCTCAAACATACGTATTGTGTATCTCTTTCACACACACACACACAAGTACACACACATTCACAAACTCTCTGTCATACACACACACTCATATGTGTCAGAAAAGTTGTTTCATACAATACGCATCATAGCATCCTTGCGTCATGCTTGCGTTGACTATGAATTGGCCCTTACAACGTCGTGGTCCCCCGATCCCAAAATGTATAGTTTACCCACCTCTTTTTTTACCACTACACCCCTGCACACACACAGACACACACACACACACAGCATAATAGGAGACCAACAATGTCTTGCCTATTGGACAAAAGACTCTCACTTGGAGATTTGCTGGACCTCCTAGCTCCGTATCAGATTCCTCCCCAGATCAGGCAATATCTCTGAACTGAATTCTTTGTTCTCTTAACTCACCCAATTTACCACACCACACACAGGTGGTATATCCTATCAGAAGGATGTTAAAGGTGCTCATATCCAAGAAATAAAAGACTCACCATGGCCCTATGTCCCCACATTTCTAAGATTTTTCCTTAAATGAAGCCCTATGTTCCCACATTTGTAGGACCTTTTCCAAAATTAGATTTTGTGTTCTTACAGACTGAAAGGCTACCTGAAGGGCACATTATGTGTACAAACAGCTAACACTGGCACACGTAGCATATAGCAAACAGATGGACCATTAACATGTCTAGCATAAAGAAGACAGACAGGTACAGTAACTACCATTTGTAGCATAAAGAACACAGACAGCTAACCACCATGTCTAACATACAGAGCACAGATGGGTAATTGGCATGCTTAGCATAAAGAAAATGGGGTGGCCAGCTGCCGCATTTAGCCTTCCATAAGGGGCTGGGTTCAGTGGCAGTATAGCCACTAGCCAGGAGAACAAACAACATAGTGAGTAAAGGAGAAAGTGTTTATGTTGCTCTTGGCCTCAGCCCACCTGGAGAGAAAATACAGATGGATAACAGCCTGCAGATCCACCTGTAGATATTTAGGGCAAAGGGCTGGTTCACTGACAGGTATTTGGCACCAATTTAAAGCTATGTTGGTGAAATGGTAAAAAAACTACTACATGACTTCCGTTTTGTAGTTTGTCAGTAAAAAGTGAGAAAACCAAACTGAAATTAGCACACAGTGTCCAGGGTCATTTATATATATATATATATATATATATATATATATATATATTTGTTGCCTAGTAACGGGGACGCTGGCAAGTTTAACGCCGCTCCGTCTGGCTTGTTTTTGTTCGGTATTTTTGATGTTTTTGGCGAATATACCGAATATTTTGTTGGGTTTTCATTTGTAATAGTTTAACTAAGTTTGGCGGTTGTATATAGTCAGTTTTTCTTTTTTGATAGTGTGCCAGTTTTTCGACGTTGGTGTAGCTCTTTGGGACCTGACAACTTTGAGTCTTCGGATCACTCTGATTTTTAAGCAGAACTGGGAGATGGCCCGTGCCACGCAGACCGCCCATAAGTCTACTGGAGGAAAAGCGCCAAGGAAGCAGCTAGCTACCAAGGCAGCCAGGAAGAGCGCGCCTTCCACCGGTGGAGTCAAGAAATCCCATCGCTACAGGCCCGGTACCGTAGCAATGAGAGAAATCCGACGCTACCAGAAGTCCACTGAGCTGATTCGGAAGCTTCTCTTCCAGTGCCTGGTGTGTGAGATTGCTCAGGACTTCAAGACCGATCTGCGTTTCCAGAGCGCTGCCATTGCCGCCTTTCAGGAGGCTAGCGAGGCATACCTGGTGGGTCTGTTCGAGGACACCAACCTGTGTGCCATCCACGCCAAGAGGGTCACCATCATGCCCAAGGATTTATCCAGCTGACTCGCAGGATAAGGGGCGAGAGGGCCTAAACCCGCCAGCCAGCCTCTGGGCCCTCTACGGAAGATGCTGCATATTTACCATATTTTACACGATTGTGGACATTTTTATTTCTTGTACCTATTTTCTCTTCCTTCCTTCCAATGTTTAATTGTATTTTATTTTAAAATTTGTGTAAAGCACATTGAACTGCATTTATGTATGAAATGCGCTATACAAATAAATCTATGTATATATATATTGGGGGGTGTGGGTGTGGGTGAGTGTGTGTGAGTCTTTATTGTCTTGATAATCTTTTTTTTACATGTGACTTCTTATTCCAAAACATAACAGACAGGTATAGCATTGTGTGTGTACGCGAGTGCACACATGCAATTATAGTATTGCTTTCCAATCTCATTTGATAACTATATTTGTGTTGTGCATTTATGCCTTGCATGTCAAACAACACTACTGAATCCTGCAGCACAGGAGATGAAAGCTAAGCATCCTACAATTTAGTAAAAATCCTCTCCCAGAAAAAAACACACAAACACTATCCACACAAAATACTTGATTCACATCGCATGCTATATATTCTCTTGACAAACACTGTGGAAAGATCTTGTGTGGCATATCCAACCTCCATCCAACAGTCACCACATGCTTTCTCTATTGCCTTGAAAGGAAGTGGAAAAGTGGACATAGGGACAATGATCATATATTTTCCAGCACCATGTTGAGAAGAATTCTTTGATTGGGTTGAGAAATGTTGAATATGGAGACAGGTTGACAATAGAAAAATGGGTGTTCAGTAAAGCAGTTATTGTTTGCACATACAAGGACAGTCTAAAGCACTGTCGAATAAGTGTGACATTTTGATTGGCTGTGTTTGAAATAGGAAATCAAGTTACTTCCTGTTAGATTTCTGTGTGTTAGGTAGATTTGTGTGCTGACAATGAATAATGATAAATGATGATATGATGACACTTTGTCTGCTGCTGGTTGAAGTTCTCAAGAAAAACAAAATGTTTTCCAATATCAATGGGAAGTGAGCAGAAAAAAAACAATTCTGAGGAACATTGCGCAGCTACACTTGCCAGACAGACCAGGTACTCTTGGCTCTTCTCTGAAATCACCTTGCAATTGTGTGTGTGTGTGTTTGTGAAAGAGAGTGTGTGTGTGTGTGTGTGTGTGTGTGAGTGTGTGTGTAAGTGCGAAAGAGACAGAGTGTGTGTGTCTGTGTGTGTGTGTTTGTGAAAGAGTGTGTGTGTGTGTGCATGTGTGTGTGTGTAAATATCCATGCATGTGTGTGCATGATTACTTGTGCGTGTGCACATACTGGCCTGTATTTACGGATTCTCCCTAATCTTACACCTTTCAGCACAACCAACCTGTCGCCACAACATTGTTGATGAACCCTGTTGATCAATCCAACAAAGGAAAACAAATGCTTTACCAGAACTAAACATGGTAGGGTTGTGCAATACCTATGATTGGTAGTGCAGTGCAGTGATTCCAAGCTCTGCTGTACTCTGAGCATCTGAAACATTAGTCACCTCGCACTGCATCATAAGAGATATATCAATGTTGAAATCATAGCGTGCCTCGACAAATTACTAAGCCTGCTCTTGGCCAAAGCCTCATTCTTTCTTTTATAGTGCTTGTTGTAGTTGGGTCTTTAATGACATTTTATTTAGCAATGGTGAAAATATGCTCAGTGTCTCTGGGAGAAAATGGAACAATGACCATGACACTGGTCTAATGCATGATGATCGGAGGACCTGTGTAAGAGGCTGAGGCCCTTTTTGAAACAGGCAACTACAGCAGAGCTTACAGAACACAGTCCAAGTCAGATGTTCAAGAATGCATTTAAGTCCAAAACAGCCAGCCTTCCATGTAACCACACCTGACACCACCACAGGCAGAAGCTCAGCGTGCGCACACACACACACACACACACACAGAGTAGACCTTGGAGATAACCTGTGTATATATATACACTGCTCAAAACAATTAGAGGAACACTTCATGTCAAGTTGATTGCAGACACAAATTGGTGCATTGGAGTTTTCCACCCAATCAGTTTAGAACCATAGACACTTGTGAATCAATGACACTACCCTCGACCCAGGTGCAACGGACATGGTGTAGACAGGAGTGTCAATAACGAGCCAACCCCCACATCTGGAGTGAGCTAGTCAGTGGTTGGCAGTTCGATTTGGTGCTGCTGATAAAGCGAATTGATTTTTCTTTACGTTTTTTGACTACACTGATCTTTTTGATTCCTTGCTATCATTATGCGTCATCTCCAACCTTGTGAAGTCGCACAGGCAGTCCTACTTATTCAAGATGGTTCATCTGTACGTCAGGTGGCCAGAAGGTTTGGGGTGTCTCCTAGTGTAATGTACCGCGCGTGGAGACGCTTTCAACAGACTGGCCAGTACTCCAGGAGAGCCGGACAAGGCCGACAAAGGGCCACCACCCAACAACAGGGCAGACTTCTCCGTCTGTCTGCGATGCGGTCCAGGAGAAGCACAGCTAGGTCCCTTCAAGGAGACCTTCAGCGGGCCACTGGCATACGAATTTCTGACCAGACTGTCGGAAACAGACTCCATGAGGGTGGAATGAGGGCCAGGCGGCCTGCAGTTGGGCCGGTTCTCACTGCCCAGCACCGTGCAGCCCGACTGGCCTTCGCCAGGAACCACCAGAATTGGCAGGTTCGCCACTGGCGCCCAGTACTCTTCAAGGATGAAAGCAGGTTCACTCTAACTGCATGTGACAGACGTGAGAGGGTATGGAGACGCCATGGAGAGCGATATGCGGCATGCAACATCGTTCAGCTTGAGTGGTTCGGTGGTGGGTCTGTGATGGTCTGGGGAGGCATATCTCTGGAGGGTCGCACAGACCTTCATGTCCTTAACCAAGGTACGCTAACAGCTGTTAGGTATAGGGACGAAATCCTCAGACCCATTGTTCGACCTACGCTGGTGCAGTGGGGCCCGGATTTCTTCTTGTGCAAGACAATGCCCGACCACATGTGGACAGAGTGTGCCTTCAGTTTTTGGATGAGGAGGGAATCGATGCTGTAGACTGGCCAGCACGTTCTCCGGACCTGAACCCTATCGAGCACCTCTGGGACATCATGTATCGTCGTATACGGCAGTGTGCAGCCGCACCACAGACAATACAGGAGCTGACCAATGCGCTGATCCAGGTCTGGCGGGAGATCCCCCAGGACACCATCCGACGACTCATCAGGAGCATGCCACGACGATGCCGAGACAGCATACAGGCTCGTGGGGGCCACACCCACTACTAAAGTAGTGGTGCAGCATGTTGTTCAGCAAAAATCATCATTTGTTTCTTTGCCGATTTCTCTACTTTCACTTCGTTTATCAACATTATTTTGAATTTTGGTCTTCATAGGGTTCATTTTTTCTCCGTCCTTGCCTATTTAACATTCTGTTGTTTAGGATACAATGGGAATTAACTAGTATCAGTAAAAAAACAATATCTATATTTTGGACACTGAGTTTTTCAAGGAAATAAGAGTGTTCCTCTAATTGTTTTGAGCAGTGTATATGTGTGTGTGTGTGTGTGTTTGAGAGAGGGAGGGAGGGAGAGAGAGGGAGAGAGAGAGAAAGAGAGAGTAGACCTTGGAGGTGAAAGAGAGAGTCATGTGTGTGTGTTTGTGTGATGTGTATTGTGTGTGTGTGTGTGTGTGTGTGGTGATCTGTGTGTGCCTTCTTCTCAGCAGCCCCTGTGCAGACGGTCTCCCCCCACCTGCCTACTACCCAGCGACCAAACCTTCAACTGCTCTGGAAAGGCAGCCAGAGACCCCTGTGTGCATGTGTGTGTGTGAGGAAGAGAGAGTCATGTGTGTGTATTGTGTGTGTGTGTGTGGTTGCATCTGTGTATGTGAGAGAGAGAGCATGTGTGGTGTGTGGTGTGGTGTGGTGTGGTGTGATGTGATGTGGTGTGGTGTGGTGTGGTGTGGTGTGTGTGTGTGTAATCATGACTTTCTGGACACACAGCCAGAGGACAGATGTGTTTTATGGCTCTAAACTCCAGCACACCTCCATCTCCACCTCTGTAAATACCAGCCCCCCCCCCCCACCTCCACCTCCACCCACCCTTTCCACACACACACTTCCACCCCCTGTCCCCCTCACAGATGGGGCCTAACGAGTTTCCAATGAGGGGAGAGAAGATGCTGAAATTAGAGAACGAGCCATGAACCAGCCGGAGCCTCGGTTCCCAGGGATACAGCAGAGTATCGCCAACCTGTGTGTGTGTGTGTGCGCACAAGAGAGAGAGAGAGAGGGAGAGAGAGAGAATGTGTGAGCTTATTCCGTCCCCCTTCCAAAATAAGTACCCGGTGTGTGTGTGTTCGCTTCTGGCTCTTGTCAAGTCCCAGTGAAGATTTCCTGCAATTCTTGAGAATGATTGCTCACTAAGTATGAAAATATTTGTGCAACCCAAGAACGGGAAGGAGGCAGAAGTGGGTTTTGGTGGGAAAGAAACATTAAGCCTTTTAAAATGGCATGAGGATGAGGACCAAAGGACAAATTGTAAGAGAGAAAGAGGGGGAGAGAGACAATGAGAGAGAGAGTGAGAGAGGAGGTTAAAGAGTAGGAGAGAGAGAAAGAGAGAGAGGAGGTTAGAGAGGAAGAGAAAGAGAAAGAGGGCTTTGTGCTCTCTACTCTGACAGAAAGTTGGGTTCAGCGACTGGTGAAAGTTCCTGCTGGAGTTGGGTGTGTAACTGTTTTGTGCATTACTGTGGACAGCATCTCTGGGCAAGTGGGCGTACAGGATGGATGGGTGCGCTAGCGTGGGGGGTGGCACACACACCGCCATCTGCTCACATCCATGCACACACACACACACCTTTTCATTGTGGCAGTACCATTGGACTGCATGGACCTCCCTCTAGTCACTGTCATGGGGCTGCTGGCTCTGTTTAGTGTCGTTTGCTTGGGGACATTGTGACTAGTAGCTTGGACCTGTGCCAGGCCGCTGTGGCTCGCAGTGTTCTTTTGGCACAAGTTCAAACACTTTTTGGTAAACTTAACTTGCTTTCTCTTCTTCCCATCCTTGTTACACTTTGCTAAGTAGATAATACGAGTCACACACACCATTCACCACATACATAGGTGTAATTTACACGGGGGTTACAGGGGTCATGACACCCCCAACAATCACATTCAGCCAAAATAACTCCCCAAATTTCATCACATCATTCCAATTAATAACTAATTCTAAAATGTGTGACTGTATTATAGCAAAACGCTAGCAAAACTTAAGTTACAGTCAACACATCAAACATGTACCGACAACAATCATCAGCTAACCTAACAATACGGGTATTTACCTCTTCTTGGTCAGTATTCTTTGTCTTTTTACTACACCGACAATGAAAAAATGGTTGTCTGTCCTTTTGCTGTTTTCATGACACAATAAGGGTATGACCATAGACAGTAGAAGAAATGGACTGAGTGATGGCGTCGTTTTCAATGGGGACCGGCTGAAGCCAGATTTTCGATTTTTCAAATTTGTCACCAGGCTACTGCGCAAACTCGAGACATTGACCAATGAAACCTTAATACGATAACCTGACTAGTAGACGCTCAATCAGACGACATACGATAATTTTCTTAATTAATATATTTTACCATCATCATAAGTACAATCATGCTAACTTATGCTAACTTTATCACATCATGCCAATTAATAAATATATGAATTATTTCGCACAAATAAATTGTTGATTTTTTCCTTATTAATTTAATATACCATACAAATAATAGCATCTTCAATCATCTGGTAATGTAGTCCCCCTCGCCAAATACTTGATATTACCCAACCCGATTTCTCTTTCGCACATTCATTATTTGCTGTGTGTTGGCGAAGTTGCTGGTTGGAAGTAGTAGTAGCAGGGTCATACCGAAGGAGGCAGGAACAGACGCAGAAGTTGAAAACCCATGGGGCGAAAAAAAACGGAAAGTGCCCAGTAGCCTTAAGCATTCCATAGACTTCCATTCATTTTGACATGAAATAAGTTTACATAGAAAGCACGCCATATGTTGTTGTATGATGTTGGCATCGTTGGACACCGGAGAAACCACTGCAAAACATATTTGCCTTGATCGGAAATCTATCATGTCATTGTCTTGTAAGAAAAGTTTTTCTGAAATTATGCTAAAATGATGTCACAAACTAAGCGACAGCTAGTAACTTTCTCTCGCACAGGAGAACATTAACCGTACCCTCGACATGTTAACTTGTAAGATTGCCTGGAACCAAAGTTAGTAGAGGAAGAATCAAGTCCCGAAGTACAATATTAGCCCTCCACTTAAGTTAGCATGATTGTACATCTGGGTACATTCTTGGAACATCTTCCAAGAATACATTTTCCTCATGAGACACATTTCAAGCCAAGGGGAGTTCATGTAAGCATTATAACCAGTAAAATGAAATACCTGAAGTATACCATTGCAAAATATGCTAAATTGCTAAATATTACAGTAAAATTATGTGGGGACACACCGAAACAAAATAAAAATGAAAAGCAGTCTTAATATGCTAGTAAGATGGCAACATGTTTAAAATACTTTCTAACATTTTGGTGAGGGAACATGCTTTCTCCAAAACTGAGGTGACTATACCACCTCTGTCAAACCATTTGAACAATAACTGGGCTTTTTATATATAAGAGGAGCGAAGAGAAAGTGCAAATGAGGAAGAGAAAGGAGAAGACAGGGGTGTAGAATTTGAGCAAAAGAGAGGAGAAGATGGAGGGTCAGGTGACCAAGAAAAAGAGGGGAGAGAACATTGAAAAGCAGTGCAGGAGGCACAGGTGACCAGGTAACAGACTTAAAAAAACTTAATTGTACATGCAAACACAATGTCAGAATACTGAGCCGATTTGTATTTGTTAGTTTGAACAGGTGATGCCCACCAATTTGTAAAATCGGTTGTGCATAAGACTGAAGTTTCTTGCTGTTAATAAAGTCATAATTGATTAATCTTTAAAGGTTTTTTTCATTGATAGTGTATGTCAAGTTAGTAATGTTTTCTCCATGGTGTGACAATCAAAAGTGATTTTTGCAAGAATTGGCTATATTACTGTTAGACATACAGTATGTGGCAGTTACGCATGGATAAAAACAGCATTTGGCTACCACAAGTTCACTTGCATATAACCATCCAAGAAGCAATAGTTGCACCACTGTGGATACAGATTTTTCCCAAGAAACACACACACACACACACACACACACACACACACACACAGAGAGTCAAACTTTCAACAAGTGTTTTTAAATGCTTAGCAGCATTTTCTAGTTTGATGGATGCAAGCATTCACAGCCATTTACCTTGCAGTGAACATACTATGGTTAGATAGTAAGATGCATTTAAAATCACTGCTTTTTAATACAGTATCATACTTCATCAGTAGTATTAAAGAGGTTACTTTGCATTAAATCAAGAATCAAAAACATTGTAAGTGTACACAAAGGATTCCAGAATGATTCTTTCCCAAAATATTGCTTTAAGACACTGAATAAAGGTAAATTAGATCTGACATGTGAGACACTTTACAAGAATGTTTCACATGTAGTAGATCTATTTTCTATGCTGGTTCATTTATTCTTTGAAAATCATTTACCTTAGATGACTGGGAGATAGTTGATGATCCAGTGGGTCTAGAAAGCGTAGAACGTGGGGACATTTCAGGGGTGGGTCCTGAACTGGATGTTGACTCAGGACAACTTTGCAAGGCCAGTCGTGGTGTGGTAGAAGGTGTCATTGAATCTATAATTTTTTTCATGCCATAAAGATGTCCTGGCACATCTAGTTGCAGAAGAAGACAGAAACAGAACAGAAACAGTTGTCTTAAGCTAGCTTACGGTATAGTCACAACACATTTTACAGACATAATGTGTACCTGTGTAGTTGTGTAATGCCCATACATCTTAAGGAACTCTTTTGCAAGGTCCAGCAATATTTGGGTGCCCATAATGTGCAACTAAATCAGCAGCCTTCAATTTACATATTACCACTGGCAAATATGATTATTACATATACTGTAAGAGAAAAGTAAATGAATGCAACCTCAACTTTGGCTCAGTCTCAATATCAGTGGAATCATCTGAATCGTCCCTATATTTTCAGGGGAGCACAGACACCGTTCTGGTCAGCTGTGGCTTTTCTATCTTTTCCAGCAGAGAGTTCAATTTAGAGGTGTTTTCAAAGCAGCTAGCTAAAGAATAAAGAGAGAGAGAGAGAGCACACACCATAGTTAATTTCAACCAGCTAACTACTTTAGTCAATGTCAATTATTGTTTATACAGAAAACAATATTGTTTCTTATTCAAAGTAAACAATGACTTTACAGTGAGTGTTAATTAGGCTAGTTAAACAGGACAATTCAAACCAAACTTACCACTAACAAAAATCACATATCCTTTATAGTGAGGCCACCCTCCTTTTGGCTTCTTTCCGTGGCTGAGTAGGGGGAGGGTGGATTTCCATCTTGGTCCATTTTGGAATCATCATAATTCCTTATGGCATCAATTTTCACATCACTGAACTTCCCTGAATCCTCCCCTTCAATCCACTGTACCACAGCAAACTTTCTCTCCACATTCTTAAAGCATTCAAAATAAATGTATTTACTGTTCAGCAATCAGCATCAGGTATAAATGTCAAACACCAATCTTCTGATAAACATTTTAATTAATGATTTTAAGATACATGCAACAGTTTATCGGCTCCCTGCTAGAACTATAGAACTAGCAGCTAACTTTTTGTGAGTTCACCCTTTCTACCACAGCACCCAAACAAATTATTGGTATTTTTATTTTAAAATGATGAGCTCAACTACAACCGCAACAAGTCTATCGATATTGCAAAAAAAATAAGATTACTTTGTAATGCAATATTAACTTTGGCTTTCTATCAGTTAACATTACCATTAGCAGGCTATGACATTAGTTAACTAAAAGTCAAGTCAAGTCAAGTCAAATGTATTTGTATAGCGCATTTCATACACAAAGCCAGTTCAATGTGCTTAACAAAAATAAAAGCAAAAGACAATATAAAAGCATAAAAGATAAAATAAGTTTAAAATATGTATAGACATAGAGTAAATCAATAGGTAAACATAAAAGATAAAAGAAGTAAAATAATAAATTAATTAAAGGTGAATCACTGGCAAAAAGCATCTGAGAACAGTTTAGTCTTAAGTCTAGATTTGAAACTTCCAACAGTAGGAGCATTTTTAATGTCTTCTGGAAGCTGGTTCCAAATCTGAACTGCATAGCAGCTGAAAGCTGCTTCACCACATTTTGTCGTGACAGCAGGTTTTACCAACAGATGTTTCTGCTGTGATCTTAAAGACCTAGTTGGTACATAGAGCAAGAACATATCCAACAAGTATTTTGGTCCCAACCCATTTAGTGTTTTAAACACAAGAAGCAATGCCTTAAAGTCAATTCTATAACTTACTGGGAGCCAGTGTAGGGACCTTAAAATTGGAGTAATGTGTTCAGTTCTTCTTGCTTTTGTAAGTACCCTTGCTGCTGCATTTTAGACCAGTTGAAGCTGTTTGATGGTCTTTTTAGGAAGGCCTGTGAAAAGGCCATTGCAGTAATCTACCCTGCTGGAAATAAAGGCATGTACAAGTTTTTCTAGATCTTGTTTTGACATAAGACCTCTAAGTTTGGCAATGTTTTTTAGGTGATAAAATGCAGATTCAGTGATTGCTTTCATGTGACTGTTGAAAGTTAGTTCACTGTCAATAAAGACACCAAGGTTTTTAACAGTATCTTTTGCTTTAAGCCCTTTAGTCTCAAGAGCAGTGGCGATCCTAAGTCTTTCTTTCTGTTTCCCAAAAATAATTACTTCAGTTTTATCTGCGTTCAGCTGAAGAAAATTGTTGGACATCCAGTTGTTTATTTGGTCAATACACCTTTAGGGAGACTCAAGCGGAGCATAGTCATCAGGTGATAGAGCTAAGTAGATTTGAGTGTCATCCGCATAGCTATGATGATTAATTGAGTTGTTCTTGATTATTTGTCCAAGCGGGAGCATATAGAGATTGAATAGTAATGGACCAAGGACTGACCCCTGAGGGACACCACAGGTCAAGGACACAGGTGCTGATGTATAGTTTCCAACAGCAACAAAGAAACTCCTTTGTTGCAAGTATGATTTTAACCAATTGGTAACTATACCAGTGAATCCTACCCAATTTTCGAGTCGATGTAGTAGTATGGAGTGATCAACAGTGTCAAAAGCAGCACTAAGATCCAGTAACACCAAGACTGATGTTTTGCCACCATCAGAATTAAGACATATATCATTTATAACTTTAATCAGAGCTGTTTCAGTGCTGTGATTGGCACGGAAACCTGACTGAAACTTATTGAAGCAATTATTTGATGTCAGAAAGGCAGTTAATTGATTATTATTATATAATTATTTTCCCGATAAATGGTAAAGTGGATATGGGCCTGTAGTTGTTAAGCACTGAAACATCAAGGTTATTCTTTTTGAGTAAAGGTTTTACAACTGCTTTTTTCAAAGAGGAAGGAAAAATGCCAGTCTGTAGTGATGTATTTATAATCTGAAGTACATCTGTTGATATTAGGTGAAGAACAGATTTGAAAAAGATTGTCGGCAAAATGTCTAGTTCGGATGTGGATGAACTGAGATTTTGTACAGTTTTTTCAAGAATATCATAATTAATTAAGCTAAATGTTGGCATTGAGCTAAGGTCCCCTCTCACTGGAGCCAATGGTTCCAGATTTTGGACTATTTGCAATTGAGAAGCTATAGTCAGTTGTATTTTATCAATTTTGCCTTTGAAAAAAGATGCAATTTATTAACTGAGAGAAGCTCAGGAGGCAATTGTGATGATGGGTTTGTTAATGTCTCAACAGTAGAAAATAGCACACGGGCATTGTTGACATTGCTGTTTATGATGTTACAGAAGTAAGACTGTCTTGCTTTAGAAATTTCCGAATTGTGTTTGTGGAGCATCTCTTTATGGATTTGATAGTGGATCTGAAGATTAGATTTACGCCATTTTCTTTCGGTCTTTCTACACTTTGTATTTAGCAGTTTAACCATTGGATTCAGTTTCCAGGGTTTTTTTGCTTGTTAGTGACTCTTTTGAGTTTTAAAGGGGCAATACTATCCATGATCTGTGTCATTTTTGAAGTAAAATTTGTCATTAATTCATCTGCACGGTCTGATGGTTGACTTGGGGGCTGTGGGAGTGCCTGCTCAAAAAGAAGACGTGTTTATGACTCTCCTTCTTACAGCCATAGACTGCTTCTGAATGTGAGTGGACATAGAAGCATCAAAGAAAACACAGAAATGATCAGATAAGGCCAAGTCCAGTGTTGGGGAGTAACGCGATACATGTAATTCCGTTACGTAATTTAATTACAAAATAAATGTAACAGTAATACATTACAGTTACTGGAGTGTAATTCAATTACAGGTACTTTTGAATTTTTTCAAAATTACAATTTGAATTACATCTTAATATTGTCAGCAACACCTTGCTAAAACAGCCTATATGTGTTTTTCTTATAGGCTACCGTAGCTTACAAAACATCCCTGTTGCCATTTCCCTCCACAGTTGGATGCGGGGCTTTCTGTTAAAATGTTTGCGGGGACAAAATCATTTAAAATGTTACTCAGATAAAGTAATTCAAAAAGTTACACTACTATTACATTTTAAACAGGGTAACTTGTAACTGTAACGAATTACATTTCTAAAGTAACCTTCCCAACACTGGCCAAGTCTATAACAGTTGTAGAGACATTAAGACCCTTTGTGATGACAAGGTCAAGGGTATGGCCAAGAGAGTGTGTTGGTCCCTGCACATGCTGTGTTAGGTTGAAAGTGCTGTTAGCTTCAAAGGCGCCGTCTTTACACAACAGAACGGTAAAAGCTAGAGCCCAACAAAAATAGCTACACAAATGTACAACTACTTTAAGACGAAAATGTGAAATACAAGGATATTCACTTACTTCTGGCTTTGACAGTCCTTTAATGCTTTAGCAGACCTGACGACGACCGCTGAAGTCGGTCAAAGAGAAACCATTTGCATCAGCCATTGATTCAAAAGTTTAGCAAGATCTCATAGAGTTTTGCGAGATCTGGAGATGCGACGTTTTCTTCCACGCTTTTCTTACCCGCTGTCATTTTTCTTTTGCGGTCTATGGTCATTTGTTTCTACAGGCTTTAAATGATAATGCCATATTGGACAGTATGCATTATATTTCTTTTAAAAGATAAATGATAAGAAAACGCACTTCTCAGGAGACAGAAAACGAGTGGCTGAGGAAGAACGTTCCCAAACATACTCTGAACAGATGGAAAAGAAGGTTTGTACCCTATCACAATTTTCTGATGCCACTAGGCATTCCTATTCAAAGTGACCATCATAATTAATTTATTTATTACCTGCAAATTTTCTCAGGAAAATCACCAGAACTTGCACAGACACTGAACAACATACTATGCAATGTAAGTGTATTATGTCAAATGTTGTGGCCTGTTAAAAAATGGATGGATGTCATTATAACTTTTTTTGTGGAAATAGGCTACGTGTATAGTTTCAGTGTTGCTTTTGTAGGTCATGGCATAGTTATACATAGGTTCATATACTGTAAGTATCACCACCCCGGATTATGGAAATGTATTGAAATGGTAGACAAAATATTTGGGAAGAATAGTTTTGGGGAAAGTAGCTTAATTTGGAACGCTGCCAGTAGGGGCGCAGATTTTCACTTTCTCTCTCTACAGTCTAATGTCATTGCCCCTATCCCCATCCCCAAGGTTTGTATTGTCCTCAGGAAAACAATGAAGATAGCAGCCAAAGAGAAGAGCAAAGAGCAGAATCATATATATTGGCAAAGATAAAACAATGGTGCACACATTCAATGACACAATTTGATTTGACAATCAAACTGTTACAAGACAAGCAATGGCTGGAGAAAAATCATGTTCATTATGCAATTCATGGAAGCATACTGACACTCTCCATTCTGTTGTTTGTATATATATATATCTTTTTCTACAATTTTAGGACAGAAATACCCATTCTCGTGGATTAACCGAAGAGCACAGCTGCATCTCAATACTATCCTTGACACTGAAACACAACACCACAGGTGTATTGATTGAAGATCTACTGAAACTTCTAAGATTACATTCTGCTGGGACAAGTGCTGTTCCTGCAAGCAAGTATTTGTTTGGAGAAACCATTGGCTAGTCTTGTAGATCTGTTTGAATGCCATCATTACTGTAGACTGTGCTCTAAATACCTTGGTATGTCACAATCACAAGAATGCACATGAAAAATGCTTCCATGTGTGTCATGTTTCTCATCCATAACAGTAAGGGATAGCTTACAACAAGGGCATTACTTTACTACTATACCATTAAAGGATCAAATAAAAGACATTCTTGAGAATCAGGGTATGCATGATCTTTGTTTTCGTGCAAATAGGAATAGCCATGTAATAAATGATATATGCAATGGTGCCCTATATCAGACCTTGAAATCAAACACTGAGGAGCCTTTTTTGTCTCTTATGGCGCTTTTCCACTGCAGAACCGGTACGGCACGGCACGCCACAGCTCGGCACTACTCTACACACTTGTCGAACCGGTCCTGTTCCTTTTTCACTGCCAGTAGTTACTAGTGGGGACTAGTTGAAGTGGGTGGAGTTGGCCCATGCCGCGGTCAGTAAAGTAAACAACAACGATGGAGGCACTACTCGAGGCGGTAATGCTGCTGTTGTTTGCGCTGTGGCTTGTTGTCACTGAAAACGCCAAAGAACAGAGCAAGAAACGTATAGAAGAGGCGAGGCAAAAGACACTTGAGAAGAAAAGAAAACTTTTGCAAACCATATAGGACTATAAAGCAGAAGACGAGCGGCTAAGAGCTGCAAAGAGACGACGTGTGAGGGTAAGCTAATGATTGAGTTGGTAGCTTTTCAGTATGTCAGGTATATTCATTGGTTAGACAGTTGTAGATGTGATGCGAAGTACTAAAATATTGTGTGTTTTGTGTGCGTTTTAGGTGGTCATGTCAGGGCGCCGCATACTGTCGATTTGGATGTTTGACCGAACCTCCGAATGGTGGGATGTAATTATTCCCGGTTTCACAACATTTACTTTGACCAATCAGTACACAGCACCATTCACATGACATTTTAGTACTAGAGCCACCTCTGAAAAGGGTACGAAAAGTAGTAACTGGTCCCAGGTCCAACCCCCAGTGGAAAAGGGCCTAAAGCGAATAGAGTCGAGCTGTACCGTACCGAGCCATTACGAAAACGTGCAGTGGAAAAGGGTCATTACATTCAATTGTGATGGTGTACCAGTCTTCAAGTCTTCAAAATTCTGCATTTGGCCAATATTATGTTGTGCTAATGAGATACCCCCTGAGACCAGAAATAAGCATGTACTATGCATTGCTATGCAAAGCTATGCATTGTGTTTTGGATCGAGAAAGCCAGACAAGACATGTTACTTCAAACCATGTGTGAGAGAATGTACCAAACTTTCACAAGCTGGTTTTGAGTGGCAGCATCCTACTGATAAGAAAGACAGAAGACAGAAATCATAACAGCACAGTAAAAATAGGACAAATAGCTGAAAGAGAAGGGAAGGCTATACTGGGCATTAAGGGGGCATCTGCAGTTGCAGATTTGCCAAAATTTGATCTGATCAATGGGATGGTCCCTGACTACATGCACATGCACAATGCTGCTAGGTGTATATAGACAAATGGCAAATGTATGGATGGATTCTCGGAACTATTCTGAGCCATGGTATATTGGCACACAAATAGCACTCATTGACAGACACCTTTTAACTATAAAATCTCCAGGTGTTGTCGCTTGGGTCCCAAGATCTCTTATTGAACGCAAGTTCTGGAAAGCTCATGAGTGGGAAAACTGGCTTTTATACTATAGCCTCCCAGCACTGAAAGGTATACTTCCAGAGAAGTATCTCTCTCATTGGGCATTACTAATAGAGGCATGCATAAGCATTCTGTTGGGCACTGAATTAACTACAGATCAGTTAAATCATGCTGATGCAGCATTAGTGTACTTTGTTGGTTGTGTCACGTCAGTGTATGGGGAGGAGCAAATGACATTTAATGTTCATTTAAGCAGAAGTGTTGCACATTGGGGTCCTTTGTGGGTCCACTCGGCCTTTATGTTTGAGGATTTTAATGGGTACTGTACCTCCTGAAACAAGTCAAGAGTAGCCAAGCTGTTCCACAGCAAATCTGCAAATGGGTAGTACTGTCCCGTGCTTTCCCTCCTTTAGCAAAGCAATTCCTAGTAGATTCACCCTCAAAAATTAAAGTTTTGCAATGAAATGAGAACTGAAAAGCATCATGTCAAGAGGTTCACTGAGGTGACAGCCATTGGTTCACCAGAAGTAAGAGTAATCTCTGTTTGTGACCAGGCTGCCCTCCACACAGTGAAAGATAATACAACAAATTCTCCTGTTAAATACTACAAGAAAATGGCTGTAAATGGAGAAATTGTTCATGGTCATACATACAGCAAAACAAAACAAAGAAATAACTCTGTTGTGCTTTTGAGAGATATGAGTATTTTGAGAGTTTCCCATTTTATTGACACTGTGATGAGTGTTTATAATAAAGTGACATGACCTCTTTCTTGTCAGTTGAGGCATGTGAAAAAAACAATGTATAACAACATAGACTTTGTAATAATTAGGATTTTGCAGAGTAAACATCTTTTTACAGCATGTTAGATGTTCACTGTGCTATGTCAGTAGAAGAGATGTTGATAGTGCTATGTCTTTGTGTTTTAAGGTTGTAATGCAATATTTGCATGTGTTTTCCCCATGCTGCCCAAATCAAGCAAGCTTTTTCCACTCTTTACACACTCTCAGTTACACACACACACACACACACACACACACACACACACACACACACACAGATTCAGACCCACCCACCCACACACACACACACACACACACACACACATTCACAGACACACTGTGATAGTTGTTTTCTCACTCTCATAAACACATAACACAGCATTCACGTTTAAGCAAACAAGCATAATTTCACTTGTTTTTCTATGATTATGTAATAAAAATGAACTTTTTTCCCCACTTCTAAGGATCGTGTATGTGTGGTCAGTATCATATATAGCCCTTGCAGGTTACAAAGTTTTATAGGTTTCATGCTACACATATTTACCAAAGATCTTGTAACAGTTTTCACTGTCATATACAAATCTTTTAGGATTCAGATAAAACATGTTAAAATGGTATATGATTTGTCTATACCTTTTCAATATGGGCTGAGTAGGCCTGATTGACAAGTGATTGACACAGGCCCACCCCAGCCCACCTGTGGCTACACCTATACACAGCACCCACACACACACCACTGCAGCACTGTACCAGTTCCTGATCGGCGCTGGCTGCATTCGGACCGGGTCAGAGCCATCTGGCCCTTCAAACTCTTGAGTGCAGCTCTGATGGCGGAGGTTCAGAGTGCTTAGATGGAGTTCAGAGTTCAGAGTGCTTAGCTTGTGTTTGTTTATTTTCACACACAAACACACACGCACAGATTCAGACACACACAGATTCAGACACAGATTCAGATACACACAGATTCAGAAACAAACACACACACACACACACACACTTTAAGTGTGCACCCACACTTAAATATATGATTTAACCCCCCCCAACACACACACACACATACACACAAAAATTCACTCACCCATATTTTCTCTCTCACTCACACACACACACACACAGAGGTCGTGTCAGCAGTCGTGTCCTTGATGAGGATTGTCAGTATGTTTACTTGAATGCTAACAGCCCTTCATGAGGGCACAGAGCTCTTTTATACACCAGTGGGGGGTGGGGGGTGGGATTGAAAGGACAGAGAAAAGGAGTGAAGACAGAGAGTGAAGGGAGAGAAAGGGAAAGGAGAGAGTGATGGAGAAAGAGAGGAGAGGAGAGGAAAAGAGAAGAGAGAAAGAAAGAAAGGGTGAAGGAGACAGAAATAGGTGGAACAGAAGAAAAAGAGAGGTGGAAAGGTAAAGAGGAAGGGAAAGAGAGAGAGGTAGGAGAGAAAAGGGCAGGGGAGAGATCGATGGGGGAAAGAAAGAGCAAGAGCTGTATGGAAAGGGCTCGGTGGAAAAGACTGGTCAGAGAGAGACAGAGAGAAATAAAAAGAGAGAGGGAGAGAGAAAGAGAGAAGGGGGGACAAAGAGAGGGAGGAGATGGAGGGAGAGAGAGATGGAGAGAGAGAGGGAAAGGAGGAGAATCTAAGTGGTAAGGAGAGGAGAAAGGTGAGATGAGTGAGAAAGGGGGGTGGATTCCTGCAACAGAAAGATTGACAGCTCTATCCGTCCACACACACACACACACACACACACACACACACACACACACACACACACACAACTGGCTGAGCAGTACCACCAACCTAAACAGTATATGCCTGCATGGGAAACAGCAAGCACTCATGGGCCTGTGGTGAGGATTTGTGCGCACTGGCATGAACACATGCATCCATTGTGATGTTGCAAATCTGACATGATCCCAGATCATTTGCTCATATACTGCCAGTCCCTCACATTCACAGACACAGACACACACACACACACACACACACACACACACACACACACACACACATACCTTATACTGTATCTCAGTGTGCGACAGTGTTTCCATAAAACTTGAGATCGACATAGCAGAAGTTTGCTCTGTGCTCTGTTTGCTCATTTAGGAACAACACCTCTCTATAGAAAAGCAAACACTCTCTTTCTTTGTCTGTCTGTCTGTCTCTCTCTCTCACTCACTTTCGTACACACAGTCTGGCTGTGCTTCCATTGACATGGTTGACCAATTAGCGAGCAATTTCTTCCTGGAGGTGCAGACTCTGCTGAAGTTTAAAACGATCTGCCTTTACCCAATCGCTAACACTCTGTTCGCTGATTGGTCAGGCAAGATGCTGCCTGAGACAACCATGCCAATGAAACTACAGGGAGACCCTCTGTACGAAATGTTGTGTAGTACGAGGGGCTGGTTTACCAGACTTGGGGTTCGCTAGATGTCCTATGCCAAAAAACTCTCTGAAACACTATTTAAAGCAGCACTATGCAACTTTTTCGAGTTAATTAATCGTCTTCATAAGTTGGTAGATGCTTAAATGAGTCATTACCAGGTGAATGAAGACTTTCTTGACTGCCTCTACTGTCTGGAGACAGAATACCACGCTTGCAATATCTGGGTGTCCGTCTTGGAACCCTCAGGCTCACAAAGGTTTCGCAAGAAGCAGGATCACGTTAAATTCTGCTGAAATTCTGACATGACTACTTTGACTACTTTTGACTACTTTTGTATTCACCAGTCACTGATAGGTTGAGTTGAAAACACATGCCCAAGGTGAGGGGAAGGGAAAACAGTTCATTTTTATGAGAGTGTCCATTTGCCTGGAGACACTAGGCGGAGCTCCATTGAGAAAACACACTCAAAGTTGCATAGTGTTGCTTGTGTCAGAGAGTGCTGCTTGTTGAGCAGAGTGGAGAAGTTTCATTTCCTCTGTTGTAGCCATGTTTGCATATCTCTACAGCGATGGATGGGCTCAACGAAGCTGTGTTATGTACATCCCAATGTTTTATGGGTGGGAGTTCATCGCTCTTAGAATGTCCTGCCATTTGTAGTCTCACAGGCCTGAATAAATCTGAAATGAGTCAACAAATGCGACAGATGGTGTAATTGCTGTGCTATGCAGGCTGAGTCATTAGCATCTGCTGTAGCTCTTGATTTATTCATCCTCTGATAATCCCTGGTTTCAAACATTTTTGAGAGCTTGCCAAGGTTTCGCAGTTTGTGAAAAAAATTGAGGAAACTCCCCTGTGGTGCATTAAAAACACTGAAATGCATGGAGGCCAAAACTTTTACTATTGTCTCAATGGGAATTTCTGAGGACAAGTGTTTAGTGTTCATAAATCAAAGTCCTTCACATACATGTGAACACTGGCCTCATCACAGCCTAGCGGCCCAGCATAGCCCAGCATGGACAAACCATAGCATACCATAGCCAAACAGCAGGTGGGTGTTGCTGCTGCTGGGCCGCTATCAGCCAGAGCTATGCCGGATCAGGCCCAGATGTGTGCTGCACACATGCCGGCTGTCCTTTGCCTGACCTCTCTTGACCCCTTATCTGCAAACGGTAAGGTGAGGCGTTTAAGCGGCCGGTGAAGCCCAGCTGTGTTATCTGTTCTCTTGGCGGCATGATGAATAGCGAGCTGAGCTGCCAGCCGCACATGACAAAAACATGTCTCGCTCACTCTCTCTCTCTTTCTCTCTCTCTGTCTCTCGCTCTTTCATTTTTCTTCCATAATGCACCCACACACACACACACACACACACACACACATACACACACACACACACACACACACTACATCCACATCTTAAGATGTTTTCCCCAATCAACAGTTTTTATCCAAGTGCTTGATTAAAAATGATGCATTTATGGTGCAGTCACACAGCCTTCTTTCTCTCTCTGCCTGTCTGCGTGTCTCTATCTCTCTCTCTCCCTATGCCAGAGATAACACTAAGATGAATGCAGCCAAATCTCTTCACAATCTGCATTATCCCGCTATAGCTAAACATATCATATCACAGCATTACTATACCACAGCACTACCAAAGCACTACTATACCACAGAATTACCATACCACACCATTACTATACCACAGCCCACCACAGCACTACTATACCACAGCGCTACCATACCACAGCCATACCATACCACAGCCTACCACAGCACTACCATACCACAGCACACCAAAGCACTATCATACCACAGCAGACCACAGCACTACCATACCACAGCCTATCTAAGCACTACCATACTACAGCACTACCATACCGCAGCCTATCAAAGCACTACCCTACCACAGCACTACCATACCGCAGCCTATCAAAGCACTACCCTACCACAACTCTACCATACCACAGTCCACCACAGCACACCAAAGTGCTACCATACCACAGCACACCAAAGCATTACCATACCACAGCATTACCATACCACAGCACTACCATACCAGAGCACACCAAAGTGCTACCATACCACAGCATTACCATACCACAGTACTACTATACTACAGCACACTAAAGTAGTACCATACCACAGCACTACTGTGATGAATCAGAGTTGACATTGGCCAGCCCAGTTTAGCCTGCTCTTCTCCTGAGTAATTACAATACTCTCCACAAATAATAATCTGTTTCTGTTCTCTTCTTTTCTACCCCCCCCCCCTTTCTCCATCTCTCTCTCTCTCTCTCTCTCTCTCTCTATCCCTAGTCAGAGTCATGCTGAACCTCATTAAAGGGCATCATCTGGACATGGGACTTATCTCTTTGGACCAGGAATAGGCTTTTGACCAGGTGGATCATACTTACCTGTTCAAGATGCTTGAGGCTTTTGGTTTTGGGGGAGGTGTGGCCTCAAGATCCTGGTTGTGTACTTCAGTACAGAAAAGTACATGGATAAGAATTAGGATGGTCTGCTGGAATTAGTGACTGGGAAGCTGCAAAGGTAGGAGTGGATTAAGCCACAGCTGTCATATAAAGGTCGTGTCTTGGTCGTCAACAATCTGGCTGCCTCAATGTTGTGACATAAGATGACAGTGCTGAATCCTCCTCCTGGGCTTGTGGTAGCACTACAGAAGGCCTTGGTAAACTTCTGGTACAGCAACCACTGGTTACCTCCTGGCCTCCTCTATTTACCAGTGGTGACTGCAGTCTGCTCAGAAGCTCCTTTACAGCACAGAGCTGTCATGGGTGGACTTTGGGCTGGCAGTACTCAGGGCAGCAACTCATGGTCACTTTGATCGGCAGGTGTTTTTGATGCAAAAAGATGAACTTGTGCAAGTGCCACCCCATAGCTTCCATGGTTCAGTGTTGGAGGCTTGGAGACTTGTGAAATCATCAAGGACAGAACACTTTGGGCTGGAGGAACATCTGTTTTTAACACCTTCTGGGCTGTGCATTCTGGGGTTTATACCAACTCTTTGCCAGAGCAAAAATAGCAAAGCTTTGGGACTTAATAAATAAAAGGGAGAGATGCTAGTGGTCAGCTGGCGACCTTGTGTCTACTCTTGAGTGCAGATCCGAGAGGGTGATTGTAGGTACAACCGCGCAATAACTACGCTTCCTATGATCCTCCTTCCCATGATCCTTCTCCCCATGGTTCTCCCTCCTTAGCCACACCTCAGGTGATAAAGCCTTTTCAGGTTTCACACCCTTTAAAACCACAGGTGGGCTATTGCTCGGCCTCTCTGTCCTGCTGGTCATCAGACCTCATGGAGCTGAAGAGACACCCTCTCTGTCTCGTGGGCCACCGGATCTCACAGGCATAAAGAAAGACACCCTCTCTGCTCTCCACCAGGCCAAGGAGCCAAGCAGGCAGACAGCGAAACTTCGTCAAGCGCTGCTAAATAGACTAAAAAGAATGGGCTTTGCACAAGGTCACAACGTACTTTAACTCGAGTACGCAAGTTTACTGGAAAGGCGACCGGCTTCCCTTTTTCAGTCGTATAGCCACAAACAGGGTGAGCGGATTCCCCTAGGCTACCCGTTGCAACTGCCTGATGTAAACATATACACTGTTTTCATGTAGACTTTGAGTGACCATTTGCTATGTTCTTTTAATTTGCTACTTTGATAGACAGATCATGCAGATCATGGTTCACCCCGGAACTCCACAACCTCAAGAAAAAACTCCGGCAACTTGAACGACTCTACAAAAAAACTGGCCTCACCGTACATTCCCTCATCTACAACGACCATATGCAACTTTACAAAACAGCTCTCAACCAAGCACGCACCACTTACTTTTCTGGCATTATTCACTCCGGCTCATCCAACCCACGCTCCCTGTTCTCCACCATTAACAAACTCCTCAAACCGCACGACAACATCTCCTCCTCATTCACCCCACAGAAATGCGACAGCCTTATGTCATTTTGTAATTCAAAAATTGAAAGAATCCACAACCGGCTTGCATCGTCCCCTGCCAGTTCCCTACCATCAGAGCCCACACTCCTCTCATCCACCGACCACCAGCTGTCTACATTCACTCCCATAACCTCTGCAGACCTCTCCAAGATCATCACCACAATGAAGTCATCTACCTCTCCCCTGGACCCAATGCCATCTCATGCCTCACACCCCTTTCCCCACTAATCATGGACATCATCAACTCCTCCCTCACCTCTGGCACAGTACCCCTTCCTCTCAAACTCGCAGCCATCACTCCTCTCCTCAAAAAACCCGGCCTTGACCCTGACGACCCCAACAATTTCAGACCCATCTCCAACCTCACATTTCTGTCTAAAATCCTGGAAAGAGCCATCGCCACTCAACTAAAGACCCACCTACACACCAACAACTTATACGAAATCTTCCAATCCGGTTTCCGTACCCACCACAGCACTGAAACAGCACTCCTCAAAGTCACCAACGATATCTTACTCTCCTCTGACTCTGGCTCCCTCACCATCCTCCTCCTTCTTGACCTCAGCGCTGCCTTCGACACTGTAAACCACACCATCCTTCTCAACTGCCTGGAATCCATTGGCATCATCAACACAGCCCTTTCCTGGTTCAAATCCTATCTGTCTCACAGATCCCACTACATCACCATCAACCATCACAAATCCCACACCACCCCCGTCATACACGGAGTCCCCCAAGGTTCAGTCTTGGGCCCCCTACCCTTCATTCTGTACATACTTCCACTTGGTCACATTATCCGCCGCCATGGACTCAAATTCCACTGTTATGCCGATGATACCCAGCTGTACATCACCTCCAAAACCATCTGTCCCACCATCGTCGCCACTATCACCAACTGCCTTACAGATATCAAAACCTGGATGAACCACAACTTCCTCAAACTAAACAGCAATAAAACTGAAATCATCGTTTTTGGCCCAAAAACCATCATGGCCACCTGTCAAGATTTCACACTCTGTGTTGATTGTCATTCTGTCACTCCCTGCCCCCTCGTAAAAAACATCTACATGGACCCTACACTTTCCTTCAAATCACACATCAACCATATAACCAAGACATCCTTCTTCCACCTGCGTAACATTGCACGTCTTCGACCCACTCTTTCCTCCACAGCTGCTGAGACACTAATCCACGCTTTCATAACCTCCAGACTCGACTACTGCAACAGCATCCTGTACGGCCTCCCCTCCACTGCTCTCCAAAAACTACAATACGTCCAAAACTCTGCTGCCCGACTGCTCACCCGCACCCCCTCCAGAGAGCACATCACACCTGTACTCCATCGACTTCACTGGCTCCCCATAAAACAACGCATACACTTCAAAATCCTCCTCATCACCTACAAGGCCCTCAACAACCTTGCACCCGTGTACTTGACCGACCTCCTCCACCGACACTCCCCCCATCCGCCGACTACGCTCTGCTGATGCAAATCTCCTCACCCCTATCACCACAACCAAATACTGGACCATTGGTGACAGGGCCTTCGCCATCGCTGCCCCCACCCTCTGGAACTCCCTCCCCCTGGCCATCCGCAACTCTGACACACTACTCTCTTTCAAAAGCCACCTCAAGACCCACCTGTTCAAGATTGCATATGACACATGACCACCCCCCCCCCCCTCCACCACCACCACTGATCATCCTCTCATTTTTGTATTTTGTGTGTGTGTGTGTGGGTGTGTGTGTTTATGTTTATGTATGTGTGTATCAATATATCTGTAAAGTGTCTTTGAGTATTATGAAAAGCGCTATGCAAAACTAAAACTAATGTATTATGCATGCTCTGCTCTCTCTCTCTCTCTCTCCCCCTCACTAACTCTTATCTCATGCACCATACTGAGATATCTGGTGAAAAGGAATGCAAACGATAGCCTATCAGAACTAGCCTATTGTTTCAAAGTGAGTTAATCATGTGCCGTTCCCCCGCTCTCACGCTTCTCTGGCACAAAGATAAACCCCTCACACATTCCATGGACTATTTGCGATCCAACTGGGGGACCCCCCCATGTCCCCCTACTCCTCCTTTCTTTCTTTAACATACATACACATACACTATCCTATTATCTTGTATATATGCACAACCTGTTAGATTAGTTCACACATGTAGCTCATTAGTTAATAAACTATACCTTTGGAATAAACTGTGTTTTGTCTGTGTTGCTGCTGTATTCATGGAAGCTACCCAGTCTAAGAACTTGCAACTGCCTTCATCCACTCCAAGTGTGTCTAAATGCTATTGACTATAGTGTATTGTGATACTGTAAGTCATACATTATTACTATAGCTGTAGTATAAGCATAACATTTTGGTAATATACCATCAATTTAACTGTTTGGTAATTTATTATTAAACATAAGAATTAATGGAATTGATTTTATGAGACTGATCAATTAATGCCAATTATACCCACATTTATTATCGCCGCCCCCGTGTGACGAGACTGATTGCACCTACATGATAGAGGGACTACTCGGGCTGGAGAGCTAGGCTGCTTGCCTGCTGTTCATCTCAGCCAACCAAGTTGTACCTGACCATAGACCTGGGATGCTCCTGTCCTCTCAAGGGATGCATGCTTTTAGTTTCATGATAGCAGCCAAGAAAACACTGGACAACCTTGTGTTAAGATGTATGCATTTTAATGCTCTCAAATACAGACATGACACCAAGTCAGTATCTCCTTAATGGAGGATTCTGTACAAAACTCCTATTCCAAAATGTTCTGGTGACCTTCAGTGGCGTGTGCTGCACTGTGCCATGGCTACAAAGGTCTTTGTTGGTAGACTAAAGCCTGATACATCTAGCTTATGCATACAATGCAATGTGCCTGACAATGTTTTCCATGTTTTTTGTGACTGCACAAAACTGTCATCCCTCTTTAATCTGCTGGACAGATTATGTAGTCAGTTTGGTGCTGTCTTTTCAAAAGAGACATTTATTTTTGGGGTGAAGTACACCAAGCAAAAGAGACACTTGTACAGTGTTCTGAATTGTTTGTTGGGACAAGCAAAGTTGTCCATCTAAAAGTGTAACAAACTGGAGAAAGAGGGGGATGTGGGTGATTGGGTAAACATGTTCAAGGCACTAGTTGAGTCTAGAATTGCAGTGGAGCCTGTGTAACGGAGTAAAATATAGTGCAGTTAAATCCTGCACAAATTGGGTTTGTTTTTAGTCAATGTATTTGTTTTGCGTCTTTGATTTGTGATTACACACACTCGTCATGTCAGTTTGTTAGGGGTGGGTCCGTTCTGTAGCCTTGTGTCCCTCCTGGCTTTCCGTCCTGTGCGTCTTGTCTTCATGTTTAAAGGTCCCTGTCTCCCTCAGCTCTTCCCTGTTAACCTTACGTGCTGGGAAGAGGTATGTTGTCCCCAATCCGTCATAATAATCTATATATCCTCATGATAATTAACCATTGATGTTCTATAAAATCATAATCTTCTATTTTAATCACTCCCTTAGTCATCCCTTTGTGTATCGGCGTGTGTATATGTTGTCTCGTCACATAGTTTATTTGTCACAGTTTATAGCCACGGGTATAGGATAAACTTGTGGCTTAGCTATTGCTATTAGTTAAGTGTTAGTTCAGCTCAATGTTTTTAGTTTTCTGTTTTCATGCTTTTTGTTTGCCAGTAAGGACAGAGGCGAACCACCACCTAACGCCACATGTTTTATGTGTTTCGTACCAGGTGTGTAATTCGTTTCATTGAATCAGTTGAATTAGTTTCATTCATGTTGTTGCCCGTTCACTTATGTCGTACTAGCTAACCACCCCGCCTAGCTTGGAATGCTAGCGGGCATGTCACTGTTGCAGTCATAGCCTTGCTCTGTATGTTTTTGGTGTAATGTTGTAACAATGTGTTGTTGATTGTGTGTATTGTTGATATTGTATTTGTATATTGTATTATTGTATTTGGATATGTATGCCCTGTTAACCTTACGTGCTGAGAAGAGGAAGGACAGAGGCGGACCACCACCTAACACCACAGGTTTTATGTGTTTCGTACCAGTACTATAAATAAATTACGTGCCAGCAGCTCCTGTGCGGACATTCTACTTCATTCTACTCAACACAACGCAGAGAGATTAAGTAGGACCCGTAACACATGCTTACTTCCAAGTCACAGGTAGAACTGACATGTTTGTGGAAAAGTGCTGTGTGGACAGAGGGATGTGGTCAGTCAATGCTGGTGGTGGTTAGGACTGCCATGATTAGTCGTGACTAGTCGACTACGACTAATCGACTAATCGCCGTTTAGTAATTTAGAAGTCGACGCACCATTTTTTTTTTCTTTACTTTGCTTTTCTGTCGAATCTGCCGCTGCAGCTTCCACTGCCGCGTCTGCCTTCCTGTCACATACACACTAGGGCTGCCACAAACGACTAGTTTGATAGTCGACTAATCACCGATATATTTTAGTTGATTAGTCGTAGTCGATTAGTCACGATTAGTCTCTCTCTCTCTCTCTCTTTCATAGCCTGCAGTAACTTCAAGATTAAACAATCCACACATACACAGCAAACATACACACACAGACTCAACCACACACAGCCAAACATACTACATCCCAAGTATACCTTATACTGTATCTCAGTGTGCAACAGTGTTTTCGTAGAATTTGAGATCGACATAGCAGAAATTTCCTCTGTGACACATTTAGGAACAATACCTCTCCATTCACATGTTAGGATTCTACCCCATAGATGCTATGCTTACACCACCTCCTTTGAGTTCCTAACCAACTACTGGGAGGAAAGTGACAAAAGGTTGAGATACCAAACACCAAACCTCCTTTTGCTGACGGTGATATAGATAGTCAATCCTTCTCAAAGGGGCTTTTAGAACAGAGATTAGGAACTTGCCTCTTAAACATGACCTTTTCCAACAAAATTACTTGATGTCTCATGCCTCTAGAGATGTGTTTATTTCATTTTAGATTACTTGCATTTACAAAGGCCAACAGCAGTGAGCTCAGTGATGGCCGCAAATACAAGGGTCTCATCATACACACATGTACACATCACACCAGAGGATGCTTTGCTACAGGAAGAGAGTAGAGTAATGCATCAGCTGCTTTCACATTGTTTTACTTTGTACAAAGCGCCCAAAACAAACATATTCACACAAACCCCAAAACTCACACTCACGTGCAAAAGTATTGTAAAAAAACACACACATATGCAGGGGATTATTTTAGTTGTCTCCTGATTTGGTGCTGAGTGTGTCATAAGGTGACGTTTAGTTGGCCAGTATTTCCATCTTCCTCCATGGTGATGGAATGAAGTTATGTCACATCACTTTGACAGTACCGACTGCAAGTAGCTCAGTGAACAGCAACAATGAACTTTTATATTTGGTGTATAAACTGTAGATTGTGTGTGTGTGTGTGTGTGTGTGTGTGTGTGTGTGTGTGTGTGTGTGTGTGAGAGAGAGAGAGAGAGAGAATAAAAGGCAGAACAGGCAGAATGATAGACCCCTCAGTCACTCCATATGACTGGTTTAATAAAACCTTAAAACACTGATTTCCTAAACCACTTGATTTTAGCAACCTTGTGAGTTTCCACATTGGCTAACAGCGCTTATTCAGTGCTAACCCCATTCATCACCAGGGAATGGCCAAAGCAGAGCCTGAGCCAGAACACTTTGGGATCTCCCGTGTTGGGGAGTGTGTGTGTGTATGTGTGTGTGTGTGTGTGTTCGTGTTCTAAGATTTAGGAGAGCATATGTTGTGATAGTGGGGGCAGTGAGGTGGGGGTGTGTAAGGATGCATTTCAATTAGTTGGATAAAGGCAAATCAGGATTTATGGTCAGGGGTGTCTCACAGATGTTTTCACATATAAGAAAGAAGTTTGGTTTTGGGATCGGGATAGTGATGTTAAAATGCTTTTCCAGAAATCTATTCAACCCACCCCCCGGGGATCTTTCGTGCTAACTCTCAGTGAAAACACCCCAGGACTTCTCGTCTCACGCACAGACCGTGAGACACACACCATAAAAACATTTCATGTGGTCTTGCATCTTACAGAACTGTACAGTCCCTGACAAGAGTCTTGTCGCTTATCCATTTTGTAGGAACAAAAGCTTATAACCTGACTTTTAATATGATATGACCACCGCAGTGTATTGAAGTGTGGGAACTGCAGGTATGATGAGTTTGTGGTAGGTCAGTGTTGTGAGGTGAAAGTTTGTGTGGAAATGATTTGCTAGAAGTGGGCATGGATGTGGGTTTTGAATGAATTACATTCTGTGTGTTTGTGTATATTTTGTGTAGTTCCCACTTTCCCGGTCCAAGATATTGGCAAAGAAAAATCACAATTTTTGCATTTAACTATATCACTAGGTGGTGCTATGCTTCAAGTGAGTGTTTATGGGATGGGTCGATACGCCTCTTTAACACCGGCATACTAACACAAAATCATTGTCTTGGTTAAAATTTTTGATGAGTTATTTAACAAAAACTTTTTGTACACCTAGCTTTAACAGGAAACATTGCACCCTGTGACAAAATGTCACAAAATTTGGTGGACATGAAAAGAAAGCTGTTCAAAGTTGTCATGTCAACTTTGAGCAAATACTAGATGTACTGCATAGCGGTACATGGTATGACCGCCGCAGTGTATTCAAGGGTGGGAACTGCAGGTATGATGAGTTTGTGGTAGGTCAGTGTTGTGAGGTGAGAGTTTGTGTGGAAATGATTTGCTAGAAGTGGGCATTGATGTGGGTTTTGAATGAATTACATTCTGCGTGTTTGTGTATATTTTGTGTAGTTCCCACTTTCTTGGTCCAAGATATTGGCAAAGAAAAATCTCAATTTTTGCATTTAACTATATCACTAGATGGTGCTATGCTTCAAGTGAGTGTTTATGGGATGGGTCGATACGCCTCTTTAACACCGGCATACTAACACAAAATCATTGTCTTGGTCAAAATTTTTGATGAGTTATTTAACAAAAACTTTTGTACACCTAGCTTTGATGGGAAACATCGCACCATGTGACGAAATGTCACAAAATTTGGTGCACATGAAAACAAAGCTGTTCAAAGTTGTCATGTCAACTTTGAGCAAATATGAGCAATTAGAAGCAGAGATATGGACTTTTGAAGAATTTTAAGCTATGTTTTGAATTTTGATTGACATGTAACTTTGAAACAGTCCCTCTCAAGATAAATCCTTTGATAACTTTTTGTCAGCATTGTCTGCAGATGACATGTACCAAATTTGGTGAGATTCACGTGAACGGCCTATGACGAGTACATTTGGTTTCACTTTCACAATGTTAAAATATCACGGAAATTCTTTTTGTTGGAAGTGGGCGTCGACCAGTGTTTTCCATGCGGGACGGTCAATAGATTTCACGACAAAAAAGAACTGCTTGTAAACCTTACCGTTCTCTAGATAATAGGCAAAACGACATTTTGTACAATTACAGCGCCCCCTATGGGCCAAATTTTATGGCATGTGCTGTGCTTTTAGAGGTCTTTGTGCTGATCGTGCATGCCATATTTTGTGCAGTTCCCACCTTGGCGGCCAAAAGCTCCTATTCGCTCAAAAACTTCTAGGGCTACATGCCTATATAGATTAATGTCCCCCAGACTTCCAGTGTCCTGGCAATCGTTGAAAAAACGGTGAAAAAAAAAAGGGACTTTCGCTAGCGGCGGTCATAATTAATACATTGGTTGTAGAAATGTCTCATATGAAAGCTAAAACCCTCCCAAATTATGCTCAATATACTAAAATAAATTTGCTTCACTGAAGAAAGATTGATCATTTAATGAACACAAAAAAGTCAGATTTTGTTAAGACAAAAGTCTTGTTATATGATGCACCCAATCCTAGATTACAGCAGTCACCTGTGATCAGTTATTGATCAATCAATTAGTGGGTGTGTATAAAAAGAACCCCAGCATACCAGACCTTCACATCAACTACAACTTGCCCTCTGACAACATGTCTAAGATGCATCCTGAGACTAAAGCATTAATTATCAAGAGGGTGAAGACCAGATGCACTGCTGAGGTGGCTGACACCTTCAATGTGTCTCAGTGTCAAGTACAAAGAATAAGAAAAAGATCTGAATAGACTGGAGATGTTTCTGACAAGCCCAGGTCCGGCAGACCCGGCTAGACAACTGCTCGGGAGGACCGTTTGTTGTTTCAAAAATTCAAGCCCAGCCCCTTTTCCACTGCAGCAGAGCTCCACCAGGCCTGGTCACCTCAAGTCCCTGTGTCAACCAGAACAGTTTGTAGAATTCTGTCTTGAAATGCCCTCCATTGTCGAATCAGTGCACAGAAACCAGCACTAAACAAAAAGCAATTAAAAAACATTTGGCAAGGCCCACAAGGATGGATGCTGGAAAAGTGGCAGAAGATTTCTCAGATAAATCTTCGGTTCAATTATATCACAGCCACCGCAAATATTGCAGGAGACCTACTAGAGCCCACATAGTTCCAAGATTCACACAGAAAACAGTTAAGTTTGGTGGCGGAAAAATCATGGTCTGGGGTTACATCCAGTATGGGGGTGTAAGACATTTGCAGGATGGAAGGCAATATCAATTGCCTAAAATATCAAGAAGTATTAGCAACCTCTTACATTCCCAACCACAAATTTTGCAGCAGGATTGTGCTCCATTGCATACTTCCATCTCTACATCAAAGTTCCTCAAGATGAAGAAGATCAAGGTGCTCCAGAACTGGCCAGCCGAGTCACCAGACATGAACATTATTGAGCATGTCTGGGATAGAATGAAAGACCAAGCATGGAAGGCAAAACCAAAGAATCTTTATGGACTCTGGGAGGCATGTAAGACTGCTTTCTTTGCTATTCCTGATCGCAGTCCTTGAAGCTCATAGAAGTCATACAAGATATTAAATATGAGTCTCACAGCACTATTACTTGATTCACTGATGTTATGCAACATATTTTTGTATTTGAAGTAAATTATTTGTTCAATTTTTTGTAGGCGACAAAACTTTTGTCTTGCCAAAATCTGACCTTTCTGTGTTCATTAAATTATCAATCTTGCTTCAGTAAAGCAAATTTATTTTCAGTATATTAACATAATTTAGGAGGATTTTAGCTTTCATATGAGACATTTCTAAAACCAATGGATTAATTAAAAGTCAGGTTATAAGCTTTTGTTTCTAAAAAATGGATAAGCGACAAGACTTTTGTCAGGGACTGTAGACAACTGCAGTGGCCCATCCACTTGTTGGGATGTGGGCTTGGAGATGAGGATGGAAAAGAGTGGGCACTATTTTGCAATAACAGAAAGATAAACACTTAATAAAACAAACAATGTCATTTTCAATAATATACTTGCACCAATGTAAAGACATGGACCAAGACAATATCTCTGCCCCACAACAGAAGAGCCATCCTTCCGTCTCAGGAGTCACAGAAGAACTGAGCTGCCCTCTTTAAATACCCCCAGCCATCACCTCCAATTGCCCCAAAGTGGGAAACAGGGCTAAACTACCCAAAAGGGGAAGCTCATATTATCAATATACATATAACATCAAAAGACCCGAAGAAAGGCATTTAGAAAAGATATGTGTATGTGTATGTGAGTGTGTGTGTGTGTGTGTGTGTGTGTGTGTGGGTGGGTGTGTGTATTTGCACATGATAGTAAAGCATTGAGCCAGACAGGAGATCCCAATGCATTCTTTAGGTCACTCTTAACATCATTTATCCTTGACGTCATTCTTTATCGTTCCACAATCTCTCCCTCTCTCCCTCTCTCTCTCGCTTTATATATAGAGAGAGAGAGAGTGAGAGACTGTGCATACGTGTGTGTGTTTGCCTGTATGATATTGTGTAAATGGCAGACATGGTATCTGATGACACCTGACTTATGCATTCTTTCATCCTGTCTCTGTCCATTTCACCTGCAAATACAGACACATATATGCACGCACACACGCATGTCATGCACACACACACGTATGCACGAATGCACACACACACTGTGCTCCAGCTGTTGGCTGCCCATTGCATGACAACATTTAGTCTTTCTGCCAACCACTTGACACCCTCATTACCCTACCAGCGTATAATGCCTATAAACACACACACACAAACAGATGCACATGTGCACACACAGCACAGCACACACAAACACATGCACACACACACTTTGGCACACTGACTCACACACAAAACCTTTTTTCCTCTTGACATGCATATGGTGTGCACACCACCCTCGCCCCAAGGTGCCTGTAAGGGTTGCTTGATCACAGGAAAATGACAGCTGCTTAATTTCCACATATGGAATTTCCACAGCTGCACATGCTGGTTACTAAATGCTTTTTCATGTTGGTTTGTTTGTTTGTTTGTGTATTAGTGTGGTATATGTTGTCATTTTCGTAATGTTGTTTTGGTGGCATCAGATGGAATGGTCAGCAGGATGGCGTGGGAAGGAGTGGTGGAAGAGGAGAGGAGGAGAGAGGAAGAGAGAGGCCAGGCTATGAAACACAGAGCGAAAAAGGTCCAAGCAGCACTCTGATGATGAAAGCCTGTCTGTGCGGGCCACAGAACAAACATTTCATAAACACTAGAGATATCAAAGGAGTGACGGTCTGCTGCACCCTTAGTTATGTGTGTGTGTGCATTGTTTCTGTCACCGCAGTTGTCTACAGCAGGGGTTGCTGCCCTCCATTTCCCTTAAATTATGTTCACAGAAAGACATAGATGGATGGATAGATAGATAGATAGATAGATAGATAGATAGATAGATAGATAGATATCTTCTCCACTCTTTTCCTCTCCTCTCTTCTCCTCTTCTTCTCTCATACCCTCTCCTCTCCTTTCCTCTCCTTCCCTTTCCTCTCCTCTCTTCTCCTCTCCTCTCCGGTGCTGTCTGTCCATCTCCCATGCAATGGATTCTTGTTTGTGTTCCGAGAGAGGCCATCTTGAACCACTACAGCCAGTAAACCCCACATGCTTGCAGACAGATGACAGATGTAAAAGTATCTCACACCTCCGTAAGCTCCCATAACTCCTGATAACGTGGTACAAATACAGTTTTTCTGAACAACTTTCTCAATTGCTTAAGCTATTTCTCACAACTGCACACTCTTTTGTTACAGTTTTTCTGAATTGCTAAAGGCCCTTTCACAATTGGTTCACGAGCAGAAGCAACAAAACATTCATGCGACAGATACATTTTTCATACTGTTGCCGAAATAATCACATATGAAAAAGTATTCGTAGAAAACTTGCACATATAAAGCTGTAGTCCAAAAATTAGTTATCAACAAGGTAGAGACAAAGCCAAGCCAAGTAGTGGTAGATGACAAAACCCTCGAGGTTTATTGTAACGGATCCGGGAGCTAATACAGTGTGCACCTAAGGCTGTCACCATACAAACTCAATTATACGGGACACATCGTCTTGCTTTTATACAGGTATGAGAGTCTTTGTTTCGTGGTTGGCGGGAGATTCACCAACCCCTATGGAGTTCCTTATGGGGCTCGTGCATGTGGCGCGCGAGCGACCCCAGCCCCTACAGAGTTCCTTATGGAGCTTGTGCATGGGGCTCGCGAGCGACTCGGAGTCCCTATAGAGTCGCTTATTGTGCCGGCGACTCCGTCGCGGCTTTTGTTGTCTGGCCGGGAGTCGGGATACACGTTTGTAATGGAAACACATTTTAACAGACATGTATCTTTGATTTTTCTACTACATTACCCCCCTTTGAAAGTTTAAAACTTTCACATATTGAAAAAGAAAGAAGAGAAAAAAAAATGTTCTGGGTTTTCACACAAAGAGACAACACAAAAACATTTACCTCGGCTGGCCAGCCTTCACACACTCATTCACTCGCTCCGGAAACAAAGGGGAAAACATTCTCGGGTTAGTAGCGAGATCTCAATAGGGTTAATTGTTATGGCTCACAATAGAGCACCAGACATGCAGTTTGAGGGAATGACACACATAGGCATAGATCGATTTTTTTTTTTTTTTCAAACTTGTGGTGTCCATCTTTGATAGACAGTTGTGGGTGGTGCACAGTCCTGATGCTGCACACACGGAGTTATTCGCGGCCCTGTATGGGAATTCGCGCCGCCGGAAGGATTTCTCCTGGCATATCCAGCATGATTTGCTTCTTCCCGTGAGCGCCGTACCGGCACGGAGCGCGAGCTGGCACATCCTGTTCGTTCCGCAGATTTCCGTCGCCGGAGCCGATGTTGTGGTGCTTAAGCATGCCATCGTTATGACAAGCGCCAGCATCCTTGCTCAGTTATAGAAAAAATAAATAAAAACCTAGTCCCTAGTCTTCGGCAGCGCTTCTGTTACGGACTTGAATCCGCCCCAGGCCACTGCTAAAATAAAACAAAACAGAAAATAACAAACTTGTAGTGGTCTTTCTAGCTAAACTGATGTAAGTAGTGGGCAATGTGGCGGCTCGTAGTTAGATGTTCAGGTGTCCTGGCCTCGCGATGGCTGTGCTTAGTTCACGTAGTGCTCCAGATCCTTGACGAGTCGGCAGTGTGATATATGAATCCAGGTGTCTCTCTCCGTGATCCTGACGGCTGTTGGTGTTGACAAGATGACTTCGTATGGTCCGCGCCACCTCTCCTGGTTCCAATGTTTCCTTCTTAAATCCTTCACGAGTATCCAAGCGCCTGGCTCCACTGGATGCATTGTCTGAAAGCTCTGGAGTAACGCCGACTGCACCTGTTGAGATAGAGAAGACAAAGCAGATATCAGTCCTCGCATGTAACCGGCGATCGTACCATCAACATTTTCCAAGTTAGGCGGATATGGAAAGCTGGGTATGGCCATGGGACGAGCGGTGAGGATCTCAAAGGGACTTAGCCCAGTAGATCGCGTCACCCGTGCGCGGAGGTGCAATAAAGCCAGTGGGACAGCATTCACCCAATCGAGTCCGGTTGAGGCTGTGATTTTTGCCAATTTGGATTTGATCATTGCATTGAGTCTTTCCACCGCCCCGGCACTTTCCGGGTGGTATGCGCAATGTGTTCTGAGGTCAATTTGCAATTTGTCAGATAGTAATGTTACAACTTTGTTCACAAAGTGTGCTCCATTGTCAGAGCTTAAGCGCTTTGGCACCCCCCAACGTCCTTCATTAGGGCTTTTGCTACTGACAGGGCGTTGGCGTGTTTAACTGGATAACATTCAGGCCACTTCAGAAAACATGTCAACCAACACCAAACAGTATTCATAACCTCTGCATTTATCCAATTGAATAAAATCCATCATCACATGCTCAAACGGCCCTTGCGGCGGTGGGTGGTGTCCCCTACTCTGCCCTACAAAGGCAAAGTGCAGTAACTATGTGAACATAGAAACTGAGAAAAATGCATTAAATGTTATCATGCTGCCCAGTCAAACATGCTGTACATATAATAGTGGTAATGCTTTTATGTACACTCTTCATAGCAAGAAGCAAGAGATTTAGCCACAAAACAAAGGGGGTTATATTTCAAACACGTAATGGATCTTGAAAAATAAGCGGTTGCCACTGAGGTGAACCCTGGTGCGAAATAAAACTTGTTGACGGTTTGGATCATTGTGTTCGAATTTGCGTGATCTGGGCCATGTGACAATTTTGCAACAATGTGGAAACATGATTTTGGGAGAACTGGCTTTCCTGTTGGGTTGTGCACCCATAAGCCATCTGCATTAGGTTTACAATTTATCCACCTTCTTTTCTCTTTGTTGTCTGTCGCCAATTGGGATTTTTTCAGGGCGTTCTCGGATGTGATTTCGTCGGGTATTTGTAAATTTGGAAAATTTTGCAGCGTTTGAGATAATTCTAGAAATTCTGATGGGATTTCCCTTCCCCTCTCCGCTAAAACGGCCGCGTTGGCTCTGGCATTCCCAAGACTGACGTCGTCTCTGTTAGATGTGTGGGCAGCGCACTTAACGACAGCGACTGCCGCTGGAAGCATAATGGCTTCCAGCATCTTTGTGATTACATTTTTTGTGCTGAATGGGCTTTTCCGCAGCTGTGAGGAAACCCCTCTCTTTCCAGATTGCCCCATGATCATGTACGACCCCCCAAGTATATCTGCTATCTGTGTAAATGTTAACAGATTTACCTTTTGCCAGAACGCATGCTCTGTACAATGCAATTAGTTCGGCTGCCTGGGCCGAAAGTCGGCCGGGGAGGGAGTTTCGTGCGAGTTCACTACAGCGTAACCGCTCCGCACCTCTCCATTTCCAGCACGCATTGACGAACCATCAACATACAATATTAGATCTGGGTTAGTAAGAGGCGTTTCAGAAATGTCAGTTCTGGGTCATGCTCATCACCATCCTCAGCTGTCGGCAGCAGTGTTGCAGGGTTGAGTTTCGTGCATCGTACGAGAGTCACATGCGAGAGAGTCAGAAGAACGTGTTGATAAGACAGGAGACGGGCAGGCGTGAGATGTGAGTTTTTTGCTTGTAGTAGCAAGGCTTGTACTTCGTGAGGAACATGCACTGTCAGGGGGTGAAATAAAACTATGTCACTGCATGCCAGTACTGCGCTGGCTGTTGCTGCTACAGCCTTCATACATGGAAAATTTATCGCTATCCCTTTTCCCCAATGTGCTAATGTCTGCTCCCGTATCGACTAAAAAAGAAATTAATTCCCCGTTCAGAGAGAGTGAGAGTTTGGGTTGTGTTTTCGGATTCGTTGTAAGTTGAGGGTACAGTTCAAATGGGTTTGAAGTGTCATTTCCAGGACCCGGCGACTCCTGGATCAACTTCTCCTCATCCTATGCGTGTTCAATGTTTCGTGTCCAAACCAGACCACTGTAGTGTTGCTGTGATGGGGATCCACCCCTCCTGGCTTGTCCTATGTGGCAATCGGGTGCGCAATGTCCGCGACGACCACACGCCTGGCACTCCTTGGTGCAATTACGCGACCATCTGTCCACAGTTGTAACACTCGTCAGTGTTTCTAGTGCCGTGGCCTCCGCGTGTCCTCCGTTTCGTCTCCTGTAATTCCTGCCCCCCTTGTTTGATGCGTTGCTTTGGTAAAAGTTAAAAGTGGAAATCGTCTTGTTTCTTTTTCTCATGTGATTCCATGATCCTTTCGAAGTTTTCCGCGTACTGTAGTAAGGTATTTGGAGAAGCCGTGCTCCATGTTACTAGGTGACTTTTTATATAGCTAACCATGTTGCTTTTACCGCCTCGGGCACGGCTTGGGCGGTAGGCAAAGAGGGATACAATGGCATCCAGGAATCGTCGTAATTGGGAGGCCGCCGTGTCTTTTCCAAAAAGGCTGCCAGTTGCCGCTGCTGTACGTACACTTCGGCTTCAATCTCAGACTCTCTCAGCGTAGCCACTCTCTCTCTCTCATCTACACTGGCCTGTCCTGGTCCATAATTTTGTTTTCTTTTCCCCCCACCCTCTTTAATTCTTTGACTTAAGCCTTCTTGTTCCCATCTATCAAATATCCTAGGTTGGAAAGGTTTAGATTTCAGCTCCATTATGCTCCTGCAGTCTTTCTACGCTAAGAGTACCGGTTAGTGGAAATTTCCCCTCAGTCCATCTATGCCATTTACACAACAAGCTTTCATTCACACATTCACACCCATACTTTTTATACATTATTCTTAAACATCCTGGGTCGTTAACCCCTGGCGAGGTTACTGGCCCATCAGCACTCCCCCCGATTACTTTACAAAAGCTACTCCCCATATCTCCAGGTCCCCTAGTTTTTCCAATTCTTTTCGCAAAAACACCGGAAAGTATATACGAGTGTAATAGTGGACTTTAACAGAAAACTCTGGACGTTACTTGTTAGTATTTGCTTGTAGACATACAGACATAGATACGCACAAAACACACACATACGCAATCACACACATGCGCGCACACACACGCACAACCTAGGCTCGCACACACACAAGCTTTTAATGTTTTGCTCGCTCAACGCGCCGAAAACGCACTAGTTCGTTCACTCACTAACATTCAATGCCCGTCGGCAGACTAGTGGGAGTCATCAGGGACACCCATATGATGATAATAATCAGTACTAATGATTATAAACACTGCATGCACCAGATCTGTTCGTTCTATGACAAATACACACACAAAGTTCCCAGAACCTTCTTGTTTCCAGCACGAGCTTCTTGCCCCCCGGACAAGGTACAGACTCCTCGAGCCTTCTCGTTCCCCGAACGAGCTTCTTGCCCCCCGGACAAGGTACCGGCAGCTATTCCGTGAATAGGCTTAGGGCCCACTGCTTCTCAAGCAGACTTTATTCCCACTTTAGTATAACCAAATAAATAATTTATCAGCGTTCAATAATTTTTTTTTTTGTAGTGGGGCGGTGGCCCCGACACCTTAATAATCCTCTGCCCGTCTAAGGGCAGGCAAAAAATAGGCCTTTTTTCTGAATTATAGACACAGCTTTAAATGTGTAAATTCAGTGTCCTTACCACGCTTGGCTGGCTGCTTCCCCAACACAGCTCGGGTCTTTGTTATCTGATCCGCAGAGGCACTCGAACGACGTCGGGGAGGAGGGTGCCACGGAGCTGTTGTTATAGCTCCTTCGGCCTTGTCCCAAGTTTTTAAGGCAAAACTCGACCCAGTCCGCGGCGTGGGAAGCCTTCTCTCCGTCGTCCGGCCCCAACTGCGTCTCAGAGATGAAAGACCCTGCTCACAGCGCCAAAATGTAGTCCAAAAATGAGTTATCAACAAGGTAGAGACAAGGCCAAGCCAAGTAGTGGTAGATGACCAAACCCTCGAGGTTTATTGTAACGGATCTGGGAGCTAATACAGTGTGCACCTAAGGCTGTCACCATACAAACTCAATTATACGGGACACATCGTCTTGCTTTTATACAGGTATGAGAGTCTTTGTTTCGTGGTTGGCGGGAGATTCACCAACCCCTATGGAGTTCCTTATGGGGCTCATGCATGTGGCGCGCGAGCAACCCCAGCCCCTACAGAGTTCCTTATGGAGCTTGTGCATGGGGCTCGCGAGCGACTCGGAGTCCCTATAGAGTCGCTTATTGTGCCGGCGACTCCGTCGCGGCTTTTGTTGTCTGGCCGGGAGACACGTTGCGCAACAGTCTCATTGTCGTGAAACAGACGCATAGACAGCTGCGATTCATCTTATGACCTTTACAAATTGTGCATCATTCTTGTGAGCACTGTAAGAAAAAGGGTGCGTGGTCTCTTGTTGATGCAGCAATCATACTTTATTCCAGTAACAAGCAGTGGCAAAGCATGGAAACCATACTTCGGATTCAGCGGTGCAAGTCTGAACCACAAGCAACTAAAACTCTAGTTACTTATACAGTTAAGACTCCTCCTATGTTCTTGATGTAAATGAACTAAGTTGATCAGGTAACTAGGTCTGGGGAGACTGTGTGTCTCTCGGGATGATAATTACTTTGACACATTTCCTGTGATGGTTCTCAATGGCCTATTTCCACAAGCCATACTACAATTGTTTGGTTCTTTCACACAGTTGACTTTGTCAACTCTGCTGTTGGGTGATTGTGGACCATTCTTGTTACCATAATGGGATTATCAGTAGGCAGACCACCTTCTCAAAGTGGTTGTCTCAGCATTTGTCTCAGGCAGGGCAACTATAATTCCTTACAGTACACAAAACGTTGCAAAACCTTCGTACTAAAGTTTGTGCGTTGCATTGCGATAAATTTGATTGTATTAGGTCGCGTCTGAATAGTGTGCATGCCCACTTTTCTGAAGAGCCGTGACGCGACCACTAAAACACATGCAACGAATGAGAGACATCGTACAATGTATGCAACAGTTCATACGAGGCTAAAAAAAATTGATCGAAAGTGTTGTAAAGTGCTCGTGAGCCAATTGTGAAAGGGCCTTTAAGCACAAAAACCTATTGGCTAAACAACTTTTTCAATTGCTTAAGCTATGTGTGTAAATGAATATCTATACTTGAACTTTGAATACATGTGTATGACTTCAAACTGAAAATGCACAGAGAAACCAAAAGCCAGATGTGTTTTTCATTGATAGCATTAGTGTGTAGTTGCCACATTATGTGCTAATTAATATTATGGTTTGTGTTTACTGTTTGGTACAAAAACACCATTTTTACAAAGGTTTGCAGAGTTAAGCAAGATGTGTTAGCTTTTGCAAGGTATCTACAATGTTTTGCTAATTTGGTAAAAGGTTTTGTTATTTGTGTGTAGAGTTTTGCAAAAACAGCCAATAGGTGCAAAAAATGTGCTTAAGCGATCAGAAAAAACTGTAATGAAACCCAATACTCAACTAACAAAACATCACTCTAAGCACATTTTCAGCTTCAGACTTTTTGCAAAACACTACAAACAGTGATTTGCAAAACATTAGACACACTTACATGCATTACACACATGATTCTATTGTAGTGTCACCTTTTTATAAAAAAAAGTGTAAAGTTTTGTAAGCAAAATATCATTTTGCAATAGGGCAGGGGTGTTCTGTTAATTGAGTGTATGGTTGCATTAACTGTGGGTAGTGTTTTGAAAAAACGGGCAGTTTTTAAAATTGAGCTTAAACAATTGTAAACTGTATTACTTTTATGTAATGTAAAATCAGTCAATATGCTGAAGTGATTGCTTGTTGCATGGTTGCATACTGAAAACCAAAAATGTATCCAAAGAACCATATTCACAGCAAACATGGTAAAACACAGTACTACAGTAACAAAAACTTACTCTAAGTATTATCTCTGGCCAATTTGGTGGCAAGTCTCAACCTAGGGTTTTCAAGGTAGTCAACCAATGTCATTCCAATATGATCAATTTAGTCATTGTCTTCTCTGTCTGTTCTCCTCTCATTCTACCTTGCAGTGATAGTATTTACCTCTCCCCTCTTGTTATACGTCATCTCACTCTAATATTTACTGTTCCTCTTTCTCTTACTCTTCCTATTGTTTTTAACCAGTTGGTTGTAAGGGTGTGGTCAATTGAGGTTCGAGTGTGAGGGACATATCAAGAAAGGGGAAGTAGAGGAAGAGCAAGAGTAATTTTTTTTTCTACTAACCAAATTAGAGCCACTGTGACGGAGTGAGCCCCAAAGTCATGTGACTAAAAATAGCGCTTGGGGCTATTGAAAACATGAACAATGTGAGCGCTATAAAATCTTCTGGTGCTGGCCAATGTTTTAAAAACACGTGGGGGTCACAAATTGTGCTTTAGTGCTCAAACAAACATTTGGGGTATTGATGAAGGGGAGCCGCGGGACATAAGCGGCATGAGTGTGCACTGTGTTTGTGTAAGTTTATGTTCGTGAAACATCAAAAAAAAAACTCTTGACTGAAACAAGACCTCGCATGTCGGCACACTAGCATGAAGCGCGCCATGCTGTGTGTCCGGACTGCGCAAAAGACAATGGACAATTTTAACAAACTGAAAAACTCTTTACTTACCTGTACCACGGTGCTCCTCACTTGGCCAAGCCGAGGGAATGTTGTCCGACCCTCTTATGAAAATCGCGGAGGGATACATGGGGAAAAACGAGATGTTGTTGTGTTTTGTATTTATGATTTATTTTGGCTGTTTAAAGCATTTTATTACTTTTTTTGTTGTTGATTTGTAACTTTTGTTTTCACAGTTTATTGTGTTAAAAATTGTTTAGAGAATTTAATTTGTGTCAGGGCAGATGTTTATTGATAAATTAAATTAGTCCCTTGGGGAGGAGTTAAGGACTATATTACTGGTTCCATGTGGTTAAGGAGTCAGAGAGACTTGTGCTGAGAAGGAGCTGAGATCCAGGATTCACAGGAAGTGAGGTGAATCCAGGAATTGAGATGGAGAGTGAGCTTGAGGAGGGCGGTGAAGCCGATGGTTTGGAGCAAAGTAACAACAGTGGAAGATTTAGCGTTACTGACTCAGGAGAATTGCAGACAATCAGTCGAGAGAGCAAGAAAAGGAAAGAGCTAGAACCCGATGAAGATAAAGGAAATGGAATTAAAGTAATACTTAGATTCCAATCCCCGTGTTCCTTGAATCCCTTAAAGGTAAGCGAGGCAGTCTACAAGATGGTAGGCGAAGTTCACACGGTTAAAACTTTAAGAGACAGTAACTTGATGGTTGTTTGCAGAGACTGAGATCAACAGCAGGGGCTAATGTTAAGAAAGACATTTTTGGGGAAAGCTATCAAACCACAGGTGTGGGAGGAAAGAGGGAAGGTTATGGGTGTGATATCTGGAGTACTGACTGAAATAGCTGAAGAAGAGATCAGAGTAAATGTAAGAGGGGTTCATATAATGAAGGTAAAATGACTGCCTATCACAAGAAATGGGGCTGAAAGTGCAAGCCTATCTGTTATGCTAGCTATGAATGAGGATAGATTGCCTGAAAGGATTAAAATTGGGTATGTTAGGTACACAATAAGACCATATATCCGACCGCCAACAAGGTGCTTTAAATGCCAAAGGTTTGGGCATATTGCCACAGCTTGGAGGGCTAAAACCTGGTGTGCTAAATGCGGAGGCGGACATGAATATGGCAAATGCAGTGAAGGAACTAAAATAAAGTGCTGTAATTGTGGAGGGGAACACAGTGCTGCTTGCAAAGGCTGTGAGGCCCATAAAAGAGCTGTCCAAATACAAAACGTGAAGGTGAAGGAAAAACTTACCTATGCTGAGGCAATTAAGAAGGTAGACAGTAGGCCTGAAGCTCAATCAAACACCAGAGTAGCTCCCATGCCTCGGACTTTATCACAAACAGTCGCACAACCTTTGAGGCACAACATTAATGAGAATACCTTGATTGTTGAGAAAAAGAAATTTGTTGCTTTCATAATTAAAGTTATTAATTGCTCAGCACAGACAGAGAGAAGATAAGATCAGAGACAATCAAGATAATTACAAAAGCAGCAGAAAAGTATCTGGATATAGAGGAGTTGTCCTTTGATTCTATCAGTGAACTATTATCAGCAGGGATTTCTGAAAGTCAGCAGTCATGGGGTGGGGGACAATGATGGTACTTTCCATATTGCAGTGGAATGCTAGGAGCCTAATTGCTAATGGACAGGAGCTTAAATATTTTATTGAAAAGCAACATTGTAGCAACTCATAACGTAATAACGGCTCTTAACGTAATAACGGCTCTTAAGGTAATAACTGAAATGTAATAAATGCTCATAACGTAATAATCGACTCTTAATGTAATAAAATCATGAGCGCATAACGTAATAACGTCTTTGTGCAAAACGTAATAATGTAATAACCTATTACGTTATGAGCTCCACTATATAGCAACTCATAATGTAATAAAACCTCATAACGTAATAATGTCTTATACTGTGAGAAAAGCTGCATTAACACTGTTTATCTAAAAAAGGAATGGTTTTCAGTATAGCATATGTAAATTAGAGAAACTGAGTAGTATTTTATTTTAGTAGCCTTAAATTTGCATTATCATTTTTTTACCTTTGCCATTGCTGCAAGGTGAAACGTTAACGATTAACTAGCGCTTTTGAAGCAATCCTATTGTTTATTAAAGGTGCACTGTGTAATATTTTTAGTAGTTTATGTCCAGAATTCATGCTGCCCATCAACAAATGTGACCTTTTACATGAATATTTACCACAACCATCAAATTCTAAGTACTCATTTTGACTGGGAAAATTAAACTGTTCAGAAATGCAAACCGCGATTTTCTCCATTTTTCAAATTTGGCTATAGACAGCAAGTTTCTATTTTTTGACATTTCAATTTACTCTAATCAGAAGAAATTAATTGACTTCTGAGTAATGGAATAACTAATATGTTAATTAATGTTAAGCAATACATTATAATAACTCAAAATGCACCATCCATCTGGTCAGTTCAGTCACCCCTTGTGGGTAATGAAGTTTCTGTTTATTTTGTTTGTTTGTCTGGTTTTTGTTGGTGGTGTTGTAACCACTGATAGCATATAAAAGTATTGACAAACCCTGGCAAAAACATAACCCCCCTTGGTCGAAGTACCTAAAAATAATTGTTATGTTATAATATATTGTTATTATATATTGATATAATCGTTATAATTCATAATAACTAAATAGGCTAATATTATTAATAACTGTTAATTAATGTTTAATAATTCATCATGATTATGAATCAACAACTAAGGATCAACTAACCAACATTATTTAATGAATTAATGTTAGTTAATGACTGATAATGCATTCATTAAGTTAATGCCTTTTAAATATGTCCTTACTACTTACATTAAATACATGATACAAGCAGAAAAACATTAAATCTGCTTTATTTTGGAGCTTGTAAAACTGTACACTTAACCTGAAACATGGTGATCACACAAAACATGAATGCGCTTTGAAAATATTCAGTTATAAGGAACAATTATAAACAGCCTGTTAGGATTCCCAAGTACAAATATATAATTTAACTAAACAATATATACAAATAATGCACATTCATAAATTATAGTTATAATTCAAATATATAACCAACAAAAATACAGTCCAGTCCACTCTAGTTTTCAGGCATTGCGCTTGTGATCACAAAAATAAGGGATTCAACAGATGAATGGTATTCCAACATTATTTTGTCCGATATATAGTATCAGTGATATGGTACCACCCAGACGACATGTGCCGAATCACAATCCATGCTGTAAACCACTTGGCATTTTGGCTGAAGAGCTACCTGATCTTGATCGCAAGGCCGCTGTTGTGTCCAGTTCTACAACTATCAAACAAAAGGCTACTCAGTTTCTCTAATTTACATATAATGTACTGAAAACCATTCCTTTTTTAGATAAACAGTGTTAATGCCAGTGGCGGCTGGTGAAAAAAAATTTGGTGGGGCTGATGTGCCAATAGATTTCCCTGCCTAGTCCAGTGTAAGCACTCAAATAACAAATAAATAATCTGAAAATGAGTACAATTCCACAATAATACTTTAATTCCAGTTTCCAGTTTTTAGTTCCAGTGTCCAGTTAGGCTCCATTTATGCTTTGGACAGCAAATACAAATCGTTTTCACAAATTTAAATATAGTGCAAATACAAATACAATACAATTTTTATACAGATCAACTGTGCATGTGTGTTTACTACAGTTACTAAACTAACAATAACAAAACCAAAACAGATTTAGTCCTTGCATCTCCTCTGTCCAAACTGCAGAGGAGATGCAGAATTGTTACAAAACCATCTTGAACCAGGCTTATGGTAACAGCAATAAATACCGTCGGCTATATTAAGCCTAAAAGAAACACCAATGTTATATTCTATCATCTTGAATTCATAAAAACACACCGTCAATATCAGATGACCAAGACTACGTTACATTAGGCTCCCCCATTCATTCATTCTTGTTTACATGTGACGTCACTCGCCATGAACTACTCCGTTGCCTTGGCAACGATAAACTATATAAATTGTCCCCTCATTGCAAGTTCAAAAGCAACACAGAACTTTACACAATCAATAATCTTACATAAAATGTGCCGGTTTTTGTCCACCTCTTCGTTGTGCCACCTTACAGCAATTCGATGGCCATCATCTAGCTGCATTGCTATGCTAATCCCTCCGACCATAGCTAGCTTGACACAGTTTTCCATGTGAATTCTTGATCCTTCATGTTTCTTCATGCGTTCGGACAGGTGTTTTAAGCTGGTTTGCACAGACTGTGTCCACGTCGAATCACACTTTTAAACAGGATGCAGGGGAAACAGAAAAGTGCTTTGGCTATCCCACAGCCTGTTAGCCACGATTTTCATTCGAACCAACTTCTGCTAAAAGTCCTATTGTAGGATTTATCTTTTTCTTTAGTTGTCTGGGTGATGTTTATTTCGGGCCTGTCGGGTCCCAGCTCCTTAACATAGACTTTTTCGGCCATAGTGCTTCTTGGAAAAGGGTAGTTTAACAAAGGTCTCACCGAATTTGGTGGAAGCTGCTCAGTCGTCGTCGTCGCCACCATCGTCTCTCAGTCTGTAACTGATCTAAGGTTGATCTAACGTTAACTGACGTAAGACGTTACGTTTAGCCAATCACCATGGTGACAGAATAGCAATCCAAAACTTTCTGTCCTAGGGGCGATTTTTCTAGCGCCCCAAGACCATTTTATTCGGCGATGCTGATAGGCTGATAGGAATAATATTTGTAAAATCTTCCCCTAGCTCCCACACAGGATTGGCTATTTCGCTACACTTCAGGGGCGCTAGAAAAAGCGCCCCAAGAACGGAAACAGTACGACTATGTCGGTGGAAATTTAATGTCATTTCATTTAGTGAAAATGTTGTTTGAATAATTCAGATTACATGTAGAGACACACAAATAATTAAAACCGACATTGATTACAAAAAAACCATATATTTTTAGTATTATACATTTTATATTTTTCCTCTCCTCTTTGGGAGGGCGGCGCCCAAGCGCCCCCTATGGGCCAGCCGCCACTGGTTAATGCAGCTTTTCTCACAGACATTATTACGTTATGAGGTTTTATTACATATGAGTTGCTATATAGTGGAGCTCATAACGTAATAGGTTATTACATTATTATGTTATGCGCAAAGATGTTATTAGGTTATGCGCTCATGATTTTATTACATTAAGAGTCGATTATTACGTTATGAACATTTATTACATTTCAGTTATTACGTTACGAGCCGTTATTACGTTAAGAGCCGTTATTAAGTCATGTTACATGTTAAACCAAATATCATTTGTATTCAAGAAACCTGGCTAAAACCGTCACTTCACTTTACAATAATATGGGTACACAGCAGTACGTAAACACAGGAATACAGGAGCAGGAGGAGGAGTAGCCACATTCATCCAACAGGGTATCAACTATAGGACTCTGAATGTAAATAAAGAAATAGAAGTTGTTGTGTCTGAGGTATGGGTTGGTCAAACTAAGTTTAAAGTAATTAACTTCTATAACCCATGTCTAAGCATAACTAGAGAGACGCTGAAAGGCATGTGTGAGGAGGGGGGTGGAAGAATTATATTCTGTGGAGATTTTAATGCTCACAATACTTTATGGGGAAGCATAAGAATGGATGAAAATGGAAGCACGATTGACAATTATCAATTAGTGTGCTTAAATGATGGAAGGGGGACTAGGTTGTAGCCCATGGGGCAGATCAGCCATTGACCTCACTATTTTATCAGAACAAATAGCAGGAATCAGTCAGTGGGAAGTTTTTAATAGAAATTCACTAGGAAGTGGTCATTACCCTATTTTGATCAAGATAAAAACGTATACTTGGTAAACTTGGAAGGTAATTGGTCAGAGAGGCAAACTGGGAACTATATAGCATGAAAGCAAGTGAAAAACTTCCGGGTCTTCTGTCATACCCAGGTGACGATATTGAAGAATTGAACTCAATAACTACTAATACATTATATGACACAGCAATGGAGACTATAAGTAAATCTTCTGGGATAAGGCCAAATGGTTCCATGGTGGACGAATGAATGTAGAGAAACGATCAAAACCAGAAATAAAGCATTCAGAATGGTAAAATAAAACCATTCTTTTAGCAATCTGATATCATATAAAAAGCACAATCTAAAGGTAAAAGGATCATAAAAGAAACCAATAGGAAATGCTGGAGGGACTTTTGTAGTATTATTGGGTCAGAAACAAAGGTTAATGATGTATGGGGAATGATGAGGAAGATGGGAGGAATAAGAAGGGACTTTTCTTTGCCAGTAATTAAAGACAATGATGGCGAAGCAGTAACTAAAGAAGAGAAAGTAGAGACGCTTGCCAGAGCCTTTGCTAAAGTGCATAGTGCAAAATTTAACTAATGAGGAGTTAATATGGAGGTCAAACATGATTAAGGACAACATAAATCTACTGGCTAGAAAGGAAGTAAGTGACAGCGCGCTAGATAAAACTTTACATTATTTGAACTGAAGAGAGCCATCAGGGGGGCTACAAATACTTCTCCAGGTAAAGATGGAATCTGTTCAAGATGATTGATCAGTTATGTGATGTGACAAAAGGAGTTATCTTAAAACTATAAAATAAGGTATGGGAACAGGGTAAGTTGCCTTCCTGATGGAAGCACTTAATAATAGTACCAATTGCAAAGCCAGGTAAGGATAAGACAGAGGTCAAAAGTTACAGGCCCATGGCTTTAACATCTAACTTATGCAAATTAATGGAAAGAATGATAACCAAGAGACTGGTATATGAGATCAAAAAAAGAGGCCTACTTTCTCCCTATCAGAGTGGATTCAGAAATGGCCATACTACTATGGACCCTATAGTTCACTTAGAAAATGAGATTAGGAAAGCCCAAGTAAATAGGGAGTCAGTCTTAGCAATATTCTTTGACATTGAAAAAGCCTATGATATGCTCTGGAAAGAAGGACTTCTACTAAAATTGAATACCTTGGAATAAATGGTAAAATGTTTAACTGGATTAGTTTTTTGGAAAATAGGACAATAGAGGTCAGAGTTGGAGTAAATCACTCTAGTACCTACACTACAGAGAATGGCACCCCACAGGGAAGTGTTTGCAGCCCTATACTGTTTAATATAATGAATAATGTTGTGTTTAGCAGCATAGACCTCAAAATCAGTAGAGCTCTCTATGCTGATGATGGGGTACTTTGGGTGAGAGGTAAAAACATCAGTAATTTAAAGAATAAAATGCAGACTGCCATAAACCAGGTTGAGAGATGGGGTTTCATCTATCTGTTGAAAAGACCCAGGTTATTTGTTTTTCCAGAAAGAGGACCAACCCTACTGTGGATCTCAGACTTTATGGCCAGCCGCTCAAACAAGTGGATAATCTTGGAGAGTGGTTTGATGTGAAACTCTCCTTTAAAGTACACTTACAGAAGATCACTGATAAATGTAAGAAGTGCATTAATATCTTAAAATGTCTATAGCAGGAAATGGCTGAGGGGCATCAAGCACATCCCTGAAAAGGATATATACTGCACTAATTCGACCTGCCTTGGACTATGGCTGTATAGTATATAGTTCAGCGGCCAGGACGTCCTTATTAGAGTTGGACAGGATACAAGCTAAAGCCCTCCGTATATGCTGTGGTGCCTTTAAAACATCTCCAATCCCAGCACTCCAGATTGAAACAGGGTAGATGCCTTTGGACCTGAGGCGCCTAAACCTTTCAGCCTCATACTGGCTGAACCTACAGGGTCAGGACACCAACCGTCCAACCAAGCAGGTACTTATTGATTGCTGGGAATATGGTCATTTTAGACATAGCTTTGAGTGGGAGAGCAATCAACAAGCACACCAAGTGGGGATTAGTGATATCTCTCTCTGTGAAACATCTATGAGGTCAGTCATTCCCCCTTGGCTTTTTTGTTTTCCAATTGTCAACATGGAGGCTAAGAAAATTTTAAAGTCTGTAGGTCCTTATCAGAGTGTACAACAGTACATAGACATAATAATATGTCAATAGGACCATCATTAAATATGCTGATGATTCTGTAATTGTTAGCTTGTTGCAGGGGAACAAAAGAGGCCATGGGCCAATAATAGAGGATTGGTGTGAGGAATCTTATCTTCAGCTGAACATATCCAAAACCAAGGATATGCACATTGATTTTGGGAAAAGTCAAATATATGAGACCACTACTATGAAAGGTCAGGCAGTGGAACAAGTACAATCCTATAAATACTTTTGACAACTATTGACTCCAAATTAAATTTCCAGGAGAATTGTGAAGCTGTATGCAAGAAAGGACAACAGCGGTTACATTGCCTGAGGAAGTTGTCCCATTTTAACGTCGATAAGACCATGATGACCATGATCGCACTTTTATTGAATCTATAATATCTTTTTCTTTGGCATCATGGTTTGGTAATGTTGCTCTCACACATAAGAATCGCCTAAGCCAAATTGTTAAGTGTTCAAGTAAACTGACTGGTGAGTCAGAGTTGCACCCTTTTCACTATATGCAAGGCAACTACAGCGGATAGCAATGGCTATCCTAGATGATAGCCAACACCCCTTGCACAGTGAGTTCCACTACCTCCCCTCTGGACGGAGGCTGGTGGTACCAGGCTGACCGCAAGTCACCAAGGCATTGAATGCTGGCAAGCCATACCTTAAGTTTTGAAGAGTTCTCAGACTTCATAGCTGAGGAGGCACGCATTGCATGCAATCCAGTTTCCTCACTTCATGCCTTGAAATATACTGAAGAGAAAACGGGCACAGAAACTAAGCGCATCAAAGCCAGAACTCTTGTGGCAACAACAACAGTTGCTCAATGGAGAGGCCATCCTTCTGAGGACCCCAGTACATCAGCAGGTTCTGCAGTTACTTCATCTGCTGCGCAAATAAAGAAATAAATAAAATGCGTATGCTGTCAATAGAATCACTTAATTTATAAATGTGAAAAATTTGATTCAATGTCACTTCACGACAAGAAAAACTTAACACCAAACAAAACCAACAATATGTGCTTTGCTTGCTTGAGAGTTGGCCATGTTGCAAAAGAATGTCGGAAAAGGGCTACTTGCAATATTTGTAGAAAAATCTATCCAACTCCCCTTCACGACGAACGTGCTCAAAGGGAAAAGCCTGAAGCAAGTCAACAGAAAGACAATTCCTCTACTGCCTTGTGTATTGTCAACATGACCAATGCTGATCGCACATCAATGATCGTCCCAGTGTGGCTGTCTAGTGTTGACAAGGACAATCCAGAGATCTTAGTGTATGCTCTGTTAGACACACAAAGTAGTAATACGTTCATTAATCAAGAAGTGTGTGAAAAACTTGAGGCACGCACTGAGCCTGTAAAGCTTAAGTTGTCAACAATGACTGACAACTCAATCGTGAATTGTCAGAGAGCCAGTGGGTTGAAGGTGAGAGAATATAGTTCGGAAGTATGCATTGAACTACCACCAGCATACACACGAGAATATATCGCGCTGGAGAAGACCAGCATTCCTACTTGTAAAACAGCCAAAGGATGGAAGCACTTGTTTAGCATAGCTGACAAGATGCCAGTCCTGCTAGACTGCCCTGCTGGACTGCTAATAGGCTACAACTGTGTGAGAGCTCTAAAGCCAAAAGATGTTCTATCAGGAGGTGAACATGAACCATATGCAGTGAAAACAGATCTGGGGTGGAGCATTGTTGGTGCCAAGTTGCCTGCTGTTGGTGGAAGAACAAATGCTGGATTCTGCCATCGCATCTCTGTAAAGGAAATTCCACCTATTACACCCGCATGTGCGATTAAGGCACTGGAGAGAGATTTTCAAGACACAAATTCTACAGATGGAACAATGTCTCAAGAAGATATTCAGTTCTTGCAAATTCTGAACGAGAAAATTTGTCATAATGAGAATGGACATTTGGAAATGCCACTACCCTTTAGAGTACGCCTCCAGCTACCTAACAACAAACACCTAGCCACTGTCCGGCTGAAACATCTAAAGGGGAAGATGGAGAAAAACCCTAAATATAAAGACGGCTATGTGAAATTCATGATCAATGTTTTCAAAGATGGTGATGCAGAGGAAGTGTGTGCAACATCAAAGGATGGGCATGCCTGGTATATTCCACACCATGGAATACGTCACCCGAAGAAAACCTGAGAAAATAAGAGTTGTCTTTGATTGTTCCGCCAAATATGAAGGTACCTCACTGAATGACCACCTACTCACAGGACCCGATTTAACAAATGCTTTGACTGGAGTGCTGTGTAGATTCCGACAGTATCCAATTGCAATCAACTGTGATGTTGAGAAAATGTTCCATCGCTTTCATGTTACTCCAGACGATCGTGACTTCATGAGATTCCTGTGGTGGGAGAATGGAAACACGAAGAGTGAGTCCAAAGAGTATCGCATGAGGGTGCACATATTTGGAGCAGCATCCTCGCCAGGATGCACAAATTATGGCATGAAATATCTCGACACCAAGTATGAGAGTGAGTACCCCTTAGCAGCAAGCTTCATCCGGAGAAATTTCTATGTGGATGATGGACTGGCTAGTTTGGATTCTGTTGAAAGGGCCAAGCAACTAGTCCAATAAGCAAGAGAAGTCTGCAGGAGAGGACAACTGCGACTGCATAAGTTTGTTTGCAATAACAGAGCATTCTTGGATACCGTTCCAGAAAGTTAGTGTGCTGTAGCAGTGAAGGATGTGGACCTAAACTATACAGAACTACCAGTCCAAAGTGTGCTTGGAATGAAGTGGAATGTGGAAAAGAATGTCTTTTCATTCAATATAATTCAACAGGAAAGAGCAGCCACCAGACGAGGCATCTTATACAGTAGCCAGCATATACGATCCACTCGGACTTCTCGCCCCCTACATCTTGACAGGGAAAAGAATCTTGCAAGACATGTGCAAGCGAGGTGTAGGTTGGGATGAGCCTGTCCCACCAGAACTAGAACCAAAGTGGGAAACGTGGCTTAATGACCTGAACAATCTTCAAGAAATTGAAATTTGTTCCCAACAATCTTGGCACAATCCAGAAGATTGAGTTGCATAATTTTTCTGATGCCAGTAATGATGGCTATGGGCAGTGCTCTTATGTAAGAATCATTGCTGATCAAGTGCATTGCAGTTTAGTTATGGCCAAGGCCAGAGTAGCACCTACAAAGATTGTGAGTATTCCACGTCTGGAGCTCACTGCTGCCACCATCTCTGCCGCTGTAAGCAAGATTCTCAGAGAGGAGCTCGACCTGAAAGTAGATGAAGAGTATTTCTCTCATTGTACTCCACTCAGAAAGCTTACCTGTGGCTTATTTATAGTCCTAAGGCTGACTGCAAAGTGAACTAATTATATACAATGGTTTTCTCATTTGGCACTGTTGTCAGACAATTGGCACACTGTAAACCCGGATTGTCAATACAACTCAGAACTTTTGATGTAACTGATTACGTCAATAGTTTTGAGTACATTAACTATATATTTTAATTAAAGTTATTTTAAAAGTTTAAGTACAAAGTTTGTGTACTTAAACTTTTAAATTAAATTAATTAAAATATTTAGTTAATGTACTCAAAACTATTGACGTAATCAGTTACATCAAAAGTTTTGAGTTGTATTAACTTATCCGGGTTTACAGTGCAGAATAGTGTAAATAATAGGCATAAATGTGTATAATTTTGCTAGGAGTGTATTGATCATTCGGAAGTTGAGTGTAAAGCAGTGAGTTGTGTTTACAGTTTTGCAAAAAGAGTGCTGTGCAGTGGATTTCATTTACTCTTTTGCAAAGTGTGTGTTACAAAATTAAAAAACTGATTGCAAAGCAGAGTTTGTGCTATTAGTTTTGCGAACTCAGTGTGGGATTTTGCTAGTATTACTGTAATAGTTTTAAAAATTGTGCTACAATAATAATAATGTGTTATGAACTCACCTGTGAAGTAAAGTGTTACCGTTATTTTTTTACAGTTCTGAAAATGCATTTTCAACTGAAAAAAAAGCACAATTCAGGATGTATATGTATTGTACATAGACTAAAATTAAGTGGTAGTATTACATTACCTGCTAAAATATTTCAAACAAAAATAGATTTTGGGAAAGCAGTACAAATGAAAACTACAAGTGCTGTATACAGTATACAGTGACAAGAGATCACTGGCCTTACAGTTTTTTTCTGAATGCTTAAACACTAACAATTCCTGAAACCTTACCCCATTTTCTCAAAACTGTAAACACAAACTCCAATTGTTGACATGCATTTCCCAAAACTCCTGACTCTTGTTGCAAAAGCGCACTACTGCCTCAAAACAGTTTTACGTGTGCTCAAAAACCAAACTCTATTCTCAAAACAGAAACACCATTGTCAAAATGACAATGAATCAGTTAGCAAAGACTACACCAAAAAATGAAAAGCACAATGTTTAGATGTGTATAATGGCATAATTTGTTGTTACAGCCTTGAAAATGTATTTTCGACTGAAAAATAGCACAATTCAGGATGCATATGTACTGTACATACTGACTAAAATAAATTGGTAATATTAGATTACTTGCTAAAATACTTCAAACAAAAATACATTTTGGGAATGCAGTACAAATAAAAACTACAAGTGCTGTATACAGTGCTGCAAACAAGAGATCACTGGGCTTTATCATGCCTTTGGGTTGGGTCAGGCCACAACACAAGCAACGATGTTTCTTTGCCAGGTCATATCTATGCTTGACACTGTTCCTGGCCTATGTCACAGGCCAATTCCATGGCCTCTAAGAGATTTCATAAATCGTTGTCAACTGATGGAGGAGAATGTGACTCTAATTTGGTTTTTCCTCTTGCTCTTCCTCTACCTCCTCTTTCGTTCTATGTCCCTCACTCTCTGTCCTCTGTCCATTTTCAAGCTGCAACCTTCTGGTGGCTCTCTGAATTGGCTTACATTGGTGGTGTTAGGTCATGTGAAATGAAGTAAACTCAGTTTTGACTCATTGTGCTTAATGTATGGCATTAGTGCTCTATTTGTGATTAAATGTGGAGAAGAATGTCTACCATTTTGCATCATGTGTTAAATAATGCAAAATGTGTTTTAAGAATGAGAATGTGTTTACAGTTTTGCAAATTGTGTTTTTGATACTGGACTATCCCATTGACTCAGATGTGTTGTGATCAGGTAAGGTTTGGAACAAAAACGGCAATGCTGCTTTGCAATTGTTGTACTTTTATTTTGACACGTTGTCGTTGAATATTTGTATGAATATTGAGTCATGTCTCATGATTTATGTGCAGTTTATGGCAGTTGCTATGAATGTGTTATGAACTGACCCTTCAAGTAAAGTGTTACCAAAATAACTTATGTTATGCATTTGAACATTGTGCTTTCTATTTTTTGGTGTAGTGTTTACTAACTACTTCATTTTGATTTCATTTTGATGGTGTTGTTTCTGTTTTGAGAATAGAGTTTGGTTTTGACAACACGTAAAACTGTTTCAAGGCAGTAGTATGCCTTTGCAACAAGAGTCAGGAGTTTTGGGAAATGCCTGTGTACAATTGGAGTTTGTGCTTACAGTTTTGAGAAAATGGGGTAAGGTTTCAGAAATTGAGTTTAAGCAACTGTGAAAAACTGTATGATAGATAGATAGATAGATAGATAGATAGATAGATAGATAGAGACAGAAAGAAGGAGAGACAGAGAGTTTGTCTGTGTGTGTGTGTGTGTGTGTGTGTGTGTGTGTGTGTGTGTGTGTGTGTGTGTGTGTGTGTCGTGTTCTTTGTCTCATCCTGGCGATGTTAAGTTTAGCGCTGGCATGAGGCTTGAGTAAGTACACATGCCACAGATAAGCTCTCCGCTCCTCTCCTATCCTCTTTTTCCTGTTCCTCTCCTCTTCTTTCCTCTCCTATATTCTTTGTGCTATCATTTCCTCTCCTCGCCTCTCCTCTATTTCTCTCTTCTACTCTCCCCCCTCTCTTCTCCACTCCTCTCCTCTCCTTTCCTCTGCTCTCTTCTCCTCTCCTCTCCGGTGCTGTCATCTCCTCTCCTTACGTCTCCTTTCTTCACATCACCTTTCCTCTCCTCCGGTCTCTTCTCCTCTGCTTTCCACCCCTCTCCTCTCTGGTGCTGTCATCTCCTCTCCTCTCCACTCCTCTCCTCCTCTTTCCTCTCCTTCCATTTCCTCTCCTCTCTTCTCCTGTCCACTCCTCTCCTCTCCTCTCTGGTGCTGTCCATCCATGTCCCATGTGCTTGCTTCTAGGTTGTGTTCCAAGAGAGGCCATCTTAATAAGAACTGCTGCAGCCAGTAAACCACACATGCTTGCAGATAGACGACAGACAATGTCAGCTTTCACAACACTACTTTTTTGAGTATGTCAGTAAAGCTCCTTTGAATTTGAATTTGAATTTGAGAAAGAGAGAGAAGCAGAGGAGAGTGAGAGAGAGAAAGACAGAGAGCATGCACAAGCACGAGCACACACACACACTAAATGTATACATTTAGTTTTGTTTTATTATTAATTTTATTAGTGCTTTTTTCGTTTGATGTACAACTAAAGCTTTGGAAACAAGAAATGTCTTTACTGAGTTGAGGTGAATTGAACTGAGAAGCAGAGGATAGAGCATGAGAGTTGAGGATTGGAGTTGGAGAACAGAGTGGGGGAGTGAGTGAGCGGCTCAGAGCACACAGAGTTGTGGTGGCCAAGCCGGTGGCCAAGATTAAGATGAAGGGAGTGGTGGTATTGGGGCCGCTTGGTCAGCAGGAAGCATGGCCATAACTAACCCCAAAACAGACCCGACACGAGGCACATCTCCATCCATAGCCACTCACAGCCGTGGCCAATGGGCATCCATCTCTCTATCTCCATCTCTGCTTCTCGCACTCCCTCTTTCTTTTTTCTCTTTTCCTCCCTTCCTCTCTTTCTCTCTCCAGGGCAAAGTCCTCTCTCCCATATTCCATCTCTCTCTCTCTCTCTGCCTTTCGCTCTCCCTTTTTCTTTCTCTCTCCCATACTTAATCTCTCTCTCTCTCAGCCTCTCGCTCTCCCTCTTTCTCTCTCTCTTCCTCCCTTCCTCTCTCTTTCTCTCTCTCTTCCTCCCTTCCTCTCTCTCTCTCTCTCTCTCTCTCTCTCTCTTTCTCCAGGGCAAAGTCCTCTCCCCCTTCCTGTCTCTCTCCAGGGCAAAGTCCTCTCTCCCATACTCCATCTCTCGCTCACTCTCTCCCTCTCCCTCACTCCCTCTCTCTCTCCCCCCCTTCCCCTCTCTATCTCTCTCTCTCTCTTTGTCTCTCTCCCCTTCCTCTCTCTCTCCAGGGCGAAGTCCTCTCCCATACTCATCTCCCTCACTCTCTCTCTCCAGGGCAATGTTCTCCTTTTCCCTCTTCCTCTCAGAGTGGCACTCTCCTCGACATGAGACAGAAGATGCAGGCGCACAACCTATAGGAACACCGATAAAAACGTCTTCCAAACACTAAGACGAACATCTTCTGAATCTGTAGCTTCATCCCTTACCTGGCCTGACCCCAGGCACAACACCTTCATTTCGCTCCCATTGCTGCAACATCCAGCCCACCTGCCGCCATGCCAGGATAAATATTCCAGCCTGGAGTATTAGACTGAGCACACATGCACATACACACATGTGCACACACACACCAACCCACACATGTGTGCGCGCGCACACACACTCAGAAGTGGGAGCAGTAAGAAGAGGAGAGGAAGAGAAGAGGAGTAGAAAAGAAGAAAGGAGAGGAGGAAAAGAGGAGGAAAAGAGAAGGACAGGAGGAGAGGAGGAGAAGAAGAGGAGGGTGAGGAGGAGAGGAAGAGGAGGAGGGGAGGAGAAGAAATGAAGAGGAGGAGGTTTCATAAGGAGGTTTGAGGAGCAGAAGAAGAGGAAGAGAATGAGAGGAGCATGCGTGAGGACGCTGGCGCACTTGGCTGCCACTTTTAGCTGCTCCTACCTGCTCTTACCCTTACCCTTCCGAACTCTGCTATCCAACGACGACAATCTACGAATCTACCTGCCATCTCTGTGTGTGTGTGCTGGCTGGGGACTTACCGGGGTGTTGTAGGACTTGGCATCGGAGCTGTCGACATCACCTGGCTGGAGGGAAACATCTGGACGGCTATCCATCTCCGCCAACCTCGGCATCCGTCCACGTCCTCCATCACCGCCAGAGAACACCAAGGCTCACCATCCTCCACCCCTGCTCGCAGAGGTTACAGATCCGGGACGACTACCATCTTCCCCAGTGCAGTTAGCCCTCGATGGCTGGGACTGCTAACCTAGACTGAGATCCACCACCGCTGCCCCCACCGCCACCACCAGAGACAACATCATCTTTCATTGAGGTACACGACCTCCGCTTCCTCTTCCACCACCGCTCACCGAGGGTAGAGATCCGGGTTGTCTACCAGCTGCCCCGGTGCGGTCAGCCCTTGCTGGCTGGGACCGCTACCACTGCGCAAAATAAGCTAGAATCCGGATGTGTTTGGACTGGATATTCCACATGGCACGCGACATATCCGGACCAGTATTTCACCATATCCTTATTTTTTGAGAATCCGTGAAAATATTAACATATTTGGATTCCGGATTTCACTGGGTCCATATCTATTAGTATCTGGAGATATTTTGGCGCTCGTGTATCTCTGTAGCCAGCAGCTGTCATTTTGGCTGCTGCGGGCACCTAAGGGCAGACCAGACGCATCGACAAGTGTTGAAGACAAAACAGTGGACAAGACAACCAGTTAGTGAACAAGATAGCAGTACTTTTGGGCCGGATCCGCATGAAAGCCTTTAGATCCAGGTGTAGCCGTACACACGGTTTCTAGCTAAGGGCCAGAACTGTGCCAGATAGACTTTTCGGCTTTAACAAGCAGTGCTGTTTTTCTTACAGTGCGCAGATCTGGCCCAGACCCGTTTATCACGTCTGACAACACGTTTTAAAGACACTTCACTGATTTGGTCCTGACCTGTAGCACGGAACTAAGCTAAGTGTTAAGAAGAATCAGTTAAGATCTCATTCCAACATACTTTTAGGAATATTTTCCTAAAATTTTATTAAGTTTAAGGTTAAAGTTAATGTTATGGTACATAAACCTAGTACATTAGCCTATGTTATGTTTGGGCCACTAAGGCCACCGTACCTGGTTGCTATGGTCAAGCACCCTGGCTCATGAGAGGGCGCCTTGAAAATAACGGTTAAAAATGATCTGGGAGACCTTCATCACCTCAGTCGAGCTCCGCTTCTGTTAAGGCCAGTTGCATGGAGGTCAAGCGAACACGGTAAGTGTCAAATGTGTTTTATTAACGTGACTACATTCTCATAAAACTATAACCTATCAACTCAACCAATATGTCATTATTTTGCTTCTCGATGGTTTTGCTTGTTAGAGTATGTGGCGTTAGGAGCACGTAAGCTAGCATGACGCTAATGTTAGCGTAGTGTTATGTTCATATAGCCTACTTGAACTAAAATATGTGGTCATGTTTAAAAATTATTGATTGTCGATTGGTGAAAATTATCACACGGGCGCTAGCTCGTTGTGGTAGTTACTAATTTTACTCTTGAGAAGTGACCTAGCCCAATTTCACTCGCAGTGCTAGCTCATTACAAGTTGGTATTGTCGTAGGGCTTTGCTGCAGATCATTTGCGGCTTCACAAGTTAATTCCATTAAAACGTTTGTGATGCAAGTTTAAACTAGACTCATGTTTGGCGTTTTTTTAGACATGTACAGGGGTCACCTAGAGCTCACTGTGCGTTGGTGGGGTGGCATACCTTTTTCAAGTAGACTATTCCACCTCAAAAACTTTGACGAGGTTTTTCTTTTATGTCTGAATGTATAGTGCCTGTCAGATAGCAAAGTGAGGTTCATGAGGGAAGTTTAACTAATGACGTCGCTAATGGGTTGTTTTTTGCATCTCTGGGAGTAAATATCGTTACTGAGAGCATAATCCCGTCAATTGAGTGTCACGATAGCCATTTTAGCCATGCCATATAAAAGGCGAGGGCATAATTTACACCACATTTCAACATTTACAAGACCTATACAGTTGACTTCTGCGGAACACACAGGTCTGCCAAGGTATTGGGTTTACAAAGCTCATTCTGTGCACTTTTTCCGAAAACATGAGGAGCTCTGGACCTGGTACTACGCGGAGGGGAGTTTTTGAAATGTGTTGTAAATTATGCCCTCGCCTTTTATACGGCATGGCTAAAGTGGCTATCGTGGCTACTGCGGTATAATCAAACTTTCTCAAAACACACTGAATTGACTACATTATGCTCTCGGTGAGCATGTTTACTTCCAGAGATGCAAAAAACAACCCAATGGGCTCTATTTTCCCGATCACATGTGCATTGTCTAAAGTCTGTCGCGCAAGTTGCTTTGGGGGCGTTCCCGACACAATTTGGTATTTTCACAGCGGAAAAAGCGAACATTGCGCCCGGCGCATCGTTCAAAAGGGTTGGGTTAAGTTACTTCATTAGTCATGGGTGTGTTTTGGGCGTAACATACAATTAACCAATGAGAATTTATACTCTCATTCCCTTTAAAAGCCGGTGGCGCATTTTCCATGGCTTGTTGCTATTACGATGGCGAATTTATCAGGAAGGCAGGAGAGGTTCTCAGCGGAGGAGACAGATTTATTAGTTCATGAGGTGAAGGCACGTGAACAGGTCATCTTTGGGGATAAAAAGAATCCCCCGAAACCTCAGCAAGTCAAGGAAAAGTGGGAGGAAATCTCTTTAATTGTATCTTCCGCCTTTGCCAAAGAAAGAACGGCCGAACAGTGTCGAAAACGATACAATGATGTCAGAAGACGGGGGAAACAAAAGCTTTCCACACAAATGAAAAATAAAAAACAAATGGGTGGAGGTCCATTAGACAGTGTTGAGCTGACCCCAGCTGAAGACATCGCTGCATCCACACTTACAACTGAAAGTGTGACGGGATTCGGAGGGGTAGAAGTGAGCGTCGAACTCCTCCAAGGTACACAATATAACAATGTAACAATATAACAAAGACAAATAATAATCCATGTAGAGTTTTTTATTATGTACATACATTGCCATGTCTACAAAATGCAATGAACCTTTTTATTTGTTACACAGCACCAACTGAAGATCCTGACCTTGTGTGCAGCACCCAATGTACAGAGGCAGAGGGAAGGAAACAAGGGTCCACAGCCCAGCCCCGCACCTGGTCACGCCGCAGAGTACAGCAGCAGGATCACCCCTTCCTGGAGCTCCAGCAAGCGGGGTTCGACATGGTGGAGCGGCAGTTAACGGGGATCCGGCATGGCATACGGCGCGTCAACACTCGTTTGGGGCGTATGGGGATGTCTCTGGGCCGAATTGCAAACAGCCTGGAAAGGCTGGCTGGCGCCGCTGAGCAGCTGGCCTCAGCAAATAGCCCAGAGATTGTTCCCCAGCCCTCCACTAGCCACTCCACCCGAAGCTCCACACAAGCCACATCCCCTGGTGTCCAGCTCCGCCGTGGCACTCCCCGCCTACAAACCAAAAGAGGCAAAAAATAAGGTTTTGTTTTTGTTGGGGTTTTCATAACCTTCACCTAGCGTTTGGTTTTCATTTGTGTGGAAAGCTTTTGTTTACCCCGTCTTCTGACACCATTGTATCGCTTTCCACACTGTTTGGACGTTATTTTCTTTACTAAGGCAGAGGATACAATTAAAGAGATTTCCTCCCGTACTTCCCTGGCCTGCTGAGATTTCGGGGGATTCTTTCCATCCCCGAAGATGACCTGTTTTGTTTTTGTTCATTGTTTTTGTTCATTTCTTTCAACATGCTACGATATTTTATGATGTTTATTTAAAACGCGAAAAGAAACATTAAATAAACTGCTGAACATTGCGTTATATTTGTGTCTGTTTGCTTATTAAAACATTAAAAATACATTTTTCTGTGGGGGGCACGGGCTGGTTTACCAGGCTATAGATGTTGCAGCTCTTCTGCCAGTTGAGCTTGTCTCTGTCGCGCAGCAGCAGGTGTATTTGGGTTTAATGGCATCGGCACATGCAGTTCAGCATCACGCCTCCTAAAGTCCTCTAATGTGTCCTCATGTATGTCATCACAACACCCACGGTTTATAGCAATGTTATGCAACACACAACATGCCACAAAGAATGCTGCTACTTTTTGAGGACTGTATTGTAATGTGCCACCCGACTTATCCAAACATCTGAAGCGCATTTTCAGCAAGCCAAATGTTCTCTCTATGACAGTGCGTGCTTTTATGTGTTTTCGATTAAACGACAACTCACGCACTGTTGTTGGCATGATGTAGGGAGTCACAAGCCATGCCTTTAGTGGATAGCCATTGTCCCCCAACAGCCACCCATCAAGGGGGGGAACCCCCTCGAAGACTGCGGGAATGACGGAATTGGCTAGTATGAACGAGTCGTGGCTGGAACCAGGATAGTTGGCAAAAACATGGGTAATTTTACATTTACCATCACAGACTACCTGGACATTGATAGAATGGGTTCCCTTGCGGTTGACATAAATCACAGCATTCTCTGGTGGGGCACGTAGTTGCACATGGGTGCAATCTATGGCCCCCAGAACACCAGGGAACCATACTTGGTCCAGAAGACCTGCTTAACCCTCTCCTGGTCCGCAGGGGTTACGGGGAACTGTATATAATCTCTAGCATGTCGGACTAGACCTGATGTAACGGCATGTATGGCCGAACTTACGGCAGATTGTGACATACCTCCAATTGAACCCAGGGGATGCTGGAATGACCCACTGGCATAAAAATGCATTGCAGCCGTTATTTTTACCGCGACGGGGAGGGCATAGAGACTCGCGGAATTACTGTTCAGATCATCTGCCAAAAGGTGCCAGATGTCTGTTACCGCCTGGCGTGATAGACGCAGGTGCTGGCGACAGTGTTCCTCAGTAAGGTTGAGATAAGTTTGCCTCGGGCGGTAGACTCTCTCCCTCCGGCGTCGATGGAGCCTCTGTTCCATTAAATATTCCATTTTGCTGCGAACCAACAACATAGAAGCGCAACTATAATTCACAGCGTAATGAAGATAGAATTATATAGCCAACGCAACTTATGAACTTACATGATGCTGTGAAAGTTGTAGCCTAATGTTAACGTGTCCTCTTTGTTACAACCAATCTTGCTTTTGACACCCAATCTTGATAGATGTATTTAAGTATGTATGTGTCGGCCGCTATTGGTTAAACAACCAATTAGTTTCACCGTCATTACTTATCCGTGATTACAGCTACTCAATAACTCAAATACTCAATAACTTTATTAAGTAATAATATTGTGATATATGTGATTTAAATTTATATGTCATATTTCCAGGGACTCCACATCATATTCATATTTTTTTCCACATGAAAAAACTTTTGTATAAACCCTGTTGGGCGCTCCTGCTGATGACAGTAAGAGGGTGTGCGCGCTTTCATATCCCAACGCGTTGTGCGCCTCTAAAATAGCTTTTTCAACAATGCGCCAGTGACGAAAAAGCACCTTTTGATTGATCAAAAGCGCAAATGGTTTATACGTCCTCATAATAGCATCTGGTGCGCTTTGCGCCAGACCACACCTCTTCTTTTCGCTGAGCCGCCTGTCACGGCGCAATGTCATCTGCTATCTAGACAACGTGATTTTTTGCCTGAAAAAATGAACGTTGCGCTGGCACAGAATAGCAATGACAGCATGCGCATGTCGCGAATGCACAATGCGCCGCGGCAAAATAGGGCCCAATATGTTTCCAGCGCCAGATAACTTTTTTAATGAATTGAAAAGTAATCAAAATCCAATACTGTGTTTTGTCTTAAGCTTTAGGTCATCTCATAATGAGGATGTTACAAATACCATCATTCAAGCCATTACAGACGAAGACAAAAACTTCGTAATTAGAAGTAAGTATCAAGTGTTAACAATAGCTACTAAGTATTATTTTAATATTGTTCAGGATTCAGATAACTTTATCTATCCCATCAATTTGAGTTTGCAGTCCCAGTCTCAAACAATTGTGATTCTTTTTGTGTTTTTATGATTGACTATCAGTGTTGGGCTAGTTACTCAAAAACTGTAATACACTACTGATTACTTACTACTGTCATTTTAAAGTAATGCCTTACCTTACAATATTACTCAATTTAAAAAGTAAGGCATTACACTACTTTTACATTACTTTTAGTTACTCTCGCCAAAATGACTGGAAATAAGGATTTGGCATCCCTAGCACATATCTCTCATCTCTCATGTGTCATGAATTTCACCCAGGAGGTGTTTTGTGAGCCTGTAGACTGAAAACTAACATGAATTGCTTCTTACCTACCTATAAGATATATTGTCCTTTCCCTTCTACCACAGCAGGCACACCAGCATTGTAATGTGTAATGCACTGTAACGTTGCAATTGTAACTAGTAATTTATTACCGATTTTCTTCCCTGTAATGCCTTACATTACTGCATTACACCAAAAAGTAATGCATTACAGTAATTAATTACTTTTGTAATGCGTTAGTCCCAACACTGTTGACTATAATGGCTCTTATTTATTGTGTTGTCTTTTCTATATGTTGTGTGGCCAGGTGGGAACTTGGGTGGCCAGGTGGCAACTTCCCCTTTGGGGATTAATAAAGTTTACTCGCTCCTTCACTTATCCAGTCAAAAGTATGTTAACTTTATTTCTTAATGTATTGCAGAAGCTTGAGAATCTGAAAGCACAGCAGACCTCGAGGGGAGGACGGAAGGCATTAAAAACAAACAAAAAAATGAACAGCCGACGTGATCGGGTAGGTAAAACAACCCCAGAACAACTTAAACTGGCATCACTATCTTTGATCACTGCTTCACCAAAAGAAAAAAATTCAGACTTGGTCAACCGATATTCGTCCTCTTAAAGCCTGTTTCGTGTTCTACCTGGTCAGAAAAATTGTGCACAGTGGCCATAAACTATTACTGTGTGTAAGGATTCAAATGTATGGTAGATAGGTTTATATTCTTTTGAAATGTGTTTCTTTATATTGTGCTCTTCTGTGTAGCTTTTCAAGCAGCGGCTCCAGGTCGCCAAGGACCTGCTGGAGGAGAACGACTTTGTGTACTTGAAGGGGCCTGGACCACAATACATGTCCGAAGAGAGCGGGGAGGAGGACAAAGCTCTGTACCGCGTCCTGCAGCCTCGGTGGAGGCATTCAAGGCTGAGCCACATCCTCCAGCTTTGGAGTCTAACGCAAAAGCGGGGAGGAAGCCGGCGTGTCATCGGCAAAGGATAATGTGTGGTCCGTCTCCTCGCCTCCCCCCGGTCAACAAGCCAAACTATGTGGCTGCGTGAAAAATAAATGCAACTTTAACAAATATTCTTGTCTGTTATGAATTTAAGATGTGAAATTGGCAGAGGTGGGGAAAATGCTGAAAAATGTTAAATTAAAATATCCGTGGAGTATCTGTAAGTTAACGTATCTAAATCTACTTTAAAATAAGCACTTCATTTAAAATGTAATTTGAGTTAAAAAACAAAAAAAATGAAATAGTGCAATGTCCCATCACCTCTGGTTTGGTACCAGGTTATTTTCCACGCCTTGACAGTGGTAGAAAAGAGTGGGTCAGCTGTGTTGGCTTATTTAGGTTATTTCAAAGCTAATTGTGATGGGATAGGAGTTTTTTTTTATTACTGATAACCTGGTCATGTTGGTCAATGTTTGAGCTGTTTATTTAAAAAAAAAACAACTTAAACAACCCAGGCTGCCAGCCACCTAGTCAATGGTAAACCGTAGAAAGTAAAACATTGGTAGGCCTATGAATACCTTAAAAAAGGCTGTGGGTTTCACAATTTCAATGCTTTTAAGACAATTGCAACACTGATAAAGGCATGTAGCCTATAAATGCCTGAAAAATGAAAGCTGCCGGGTGAAGGCTAGCTTTTTTATTCTTGACATATACGGAGGTGAAACGCAGTGCCAGAATGAGACGTATCCGAGGAAATATCAACAGCGAACACGTATAACATGGTCCATATCCAGTAAGTATGCGGAGAACAGATATGTAGTGTGTCGATACAGTGCCATTCCGGAGTTAGGAAATGCTCCGACTATGAGAATTGACACAACGTATGCGGAGCATGTCTGTCCGAATATCTACTGATATTGTGAATATCCTGTGATATACGAGTACAAACATCCCCGGAAACAAAGGTATTTTGCCCAGTGTACCCTTGGCTCAAGCTGGCTAAGCTAGCCAACCAAACAACTCCTCCAGTGGGCTAGCTGGCTAGCCAGCTACCACCCCCAGCGTCCTACTCATGGCTTATACAAGCCGACTGCATTCCACATCTTCCACACTGACTTTGCTCCTTCTCCTGCAACTTTTTTCCTGCCCTCCACCACTACTGTCAACAACCCTACTCATCTCTCCAACGTCCGCCATGGCTCTTCACCGCTACACAGCAACAGAACTCCGTCAGCTTATCCACAAACTACCTCCGTCTGTCGAACTCATCACTGCTCTACGAAACTCTGGAATACTTCGCCGACCACGCTACATTCACCGAGGATCACGCAGAAGCACACTTCAAGCACAACAAACTCTATCCCAGCACTTTGGTCTGACCGCAGCACTCACACCTCCACATCCACAACATTTCCAGTACTGATCTCCCCATATCTCGCCATTACATTTCACATTGACACTCCCACCCCCAAAACAAAGCATGCCCGCAAGATCACTTTCCGAAACCTCAAATCAATCTGTCCGGACTCACTCTCCACATGCATAGCAAACACCCTTTCCTGTCTCACCCCCCATGAAAAGCCAACACCCTTGGACCTGGTCAACACCTACAACAACACGCTCTCCACCTCCCTCAACACACTGGCACCCCTCAAGACCAAAACAATCACCTTTACTCACTCTGCACCCTGGTTCACCCCGGAACTCCACAACCTCAAGAAAAAACTCCAGCAACTTGAACGACTTTACAAAAAAACTGGCCTCACCGTACATTCCCTCATCTACAACGACCATATGCAACTTTACAAAACAGCTGTCAACCAAGCACGCACCACTTACTATTCTGGCATTATTCACTCCGGCTCATCCAACCCACGCTCCCTGTTCTCCACCATAAACAAACTCCTCAAACCGCACAACAACATCTCCTCCTCATTCACCCCACAGAAATGCGACAGCCTTATGTCATTTTTTAATTCAAAAATTGAAACAATCCACAACCAGCTTGCATCGTCCCCTGCCAGTTCCCTACCATCAGAGCCCACACTCCTCTCATCCACTGACCACCAGCTGTCTACATTCACTCCCATAACCTCTGCAGACCTCTCCAAGATCATCACCACAATAAAGTCATCTACCTCTCCCCTGGACCCAATGCCATCTCAACTTGTCAAAGCCTGCCTCACACCCCTTTCCCCACTAATCATGGACATCATCAACTCCTCCCTCACCTCTGGCACAGTACCCCTTCCTGTCAAACTCCTCTCTCCATCACTCCTCTCCTCAAAAAACCCATGACAACCCCAACAATTTCAGACCCATCTCCAACCTCACATTTCTGTCTAAAATGCTGGAAAGAGCCATCGCCACTCAACTGAAGACCCATTTACACACCAACAACTTGTACGAAACCTTCCAATCCGGTTTCCGTACCCACCACAGCACTGAAACAGCACTCCTCAAAGTCACCAATGACCTCTTACTCTCCTCTGACTCTGGCTCCCTCACCATCCTCCTCCTTCTTGACCTCAGCGCTGCCTTCGACACTGTAAACCACACCATCCTTCTCAACTGCCTGGAATCCATTGGCATCATCAACACAGCCCTTTCCTGGTTCAAATCCTATCTGTCTGACAGATCCCACTACATCACCATCAACCATCACAAATCCCACACCACCCCCGTCATACACGGAGTCCCCCAAGGTTCAGTCTTGGGCCCCCTACTCTTCATTCTGTACATACTTCCACTTGGTCACATTATCCGCCGCCATGGACTCAAATTCCACTGCTATGCCGATGATACCCAGCTGTACATCACCTCCAAAACCATCTGTCCCACCATCCTCACCACTATCATGACTGCCTTACAGACATCAAAACCTGGATGAACCACAACTTCCTCAAACTAAACAGCAATAAAACTGAAATCATCGTTTTTGGCCCAAAAACCATCATGGCCACCTGTCAAGATTTCTCACACTGTATTGATGGTCATTCTGTCACTCCTTCCCCCCTCGTAAAAAATCTTGGTATCTACATGGACCCTACACTTTCCTTCAAATCACACATCAACCATATAACCAAGACATCCTTCTTCCACCTGCGTAACATTGCACGTCTTCGACCCACTCTTTCCTCCACAGCTGCTGAGACACTAATGCACGCTTTCATAACCTTCAGATTCGACTACTGCAATAGCATCCTGTACGGCCTCCCCTCCACTGCTCTCCAAAAACTACAATATGTCCAAAACTCTGCTGCCTGACTGCTCACCCGCACCCCCTCCAGAGAGCACATCACACCTGTCCTCCACCGACTTCACTGGCTCCCCATAAAACAACGCATACACTTCAAAATCCTCCTCATCACCTACAAGGCCCTCAACAACCTTGCACCCTTGTACCTGACCGACCTCCTCTACCGACACTCCCCACACCCGCCGACTACGCTCTGCTGATGCAAATCTCCTCACCCCTATCACCACAACCAAATATCGGACCATTGGTGACAGGGCCTTCGCCATCGCTGCCCCCACCCTCTGGAACTCCCTCCCCTGGCCATCCCCAACTCTAACACACTACTCTCTTTCAAATGCCACCTCAAGACCCACCTGTTCAAGACTGCATATGACACATGACCACCCCCCCTCCACCACCACCACTGATCACCCTCTCATTTTCGTATTTTGTGTGTGTGTGTGTGTGTTTATGTTTATGTATCTGTGTATCAATCTCTTTGTAAAGCGTCTTTGAGTACTGTGAAAAGTGCTATATAAAAGTGAGGTATTATTATTATTATTAGATCAGGAAGAAAAGAGGAGGAGAAGAGTAGAAGGGGGGGAAAAGGTAAGGAGAAGAGAAGAAGTAAAGAAGAGGAGAAAAGGAGGAGGAGAAAAGGAAGAGGAGAGGAGGAGAAGAGGAGAGGAGGAGCTTTGGCAGCAGGTTCCGATGCCACCCGATGGCAGTCTGCTGGGTGAATGTCTGACCTCTGAGACGGGAGATGCGGTTGCAGTCTACACAGAGAAACCAAGTTAGCAGTTATGCCCCAATCCCCAATCCTAGCCTCATCATCTAGGCTTTCATGGGAATATTTTTATGATGGTCGTTTACTGGCAGAGCTCTGATGAGGACGACATGTTAAACTAATAGGGAATAATGAGGGCGTACTCTCAGGGTAACACGATCCACTGTCATAGAGGCTAACTAGCCGGGCTTTAGGGAGGATAGGGGGAGAGTATCCTTGCTTGCAAGGCAAAGACACACACACATACACAAATACACACACACACACAAACTCGCACACACGCATGCTAACACACATGCAAACACACACGTACACACGCACACACACACACCTGTCACGTCTCTCTCCCTCCCCTGATCCAGCACCGCTAATAGGCCCATCAGTCCCACTAAATGAATTTAGCATATGCACCCATTTAACATCACTACCTCATGCATGCTTCTGTCAAACACGCACACACACACACACACACACATTTTATCTTTCTGTCGCTCTCATACACCTACACACACATGCACGAACGCACGCACGTGCGCACACACACACACACACACACACACACACACACACACACACACACACACACACACACACACACACACACTGGTTCTCTGTTTTACACAGGCCCCTTCCTCTTCCCTGCTGCGGAATCAATCTGGGTTGGCCCATGTGGTTCCAATCAGCACGAAAATAGGGCTCATCTATATTGATCAGGGCCACAAACTGCTCTTTCTCTGAAAGGAGTACAGCATCACTGCATGCCTTGATGATACGTTTCAGGAAGTGAGTGACTCATTGATCACCAAGGTAAAACTTTTACATTTGGAATGAAAACCATAGAGTGTGTAAGAGTGTGTGTGTGTGTGTGTGTGTGTGTGTGTGTGTGTGTGTGTGTGTGTGTGTGTGTGTGTGTGTGGGAAGGGGAGAGAGAGAGAGAAAGAGAAAGACAGACAGAGAAAGAGACAGAGGAGGAGAGAGAGTCAGAGAGTCCGAGAGTCCAATCACAACCAGACTAACATCTTTCTTAAAATTAAACAGCAGCCCCAAATTGAACCTAACAAGCTATTCAGGATAAACAAGCCATAAATGGATTTAGGATAGTCCTGCAAAATGCCCTAAATTCCCCCAAATAAAAAAAAAGTACTGAATGATACAATTAAAAAAAAATTAAAATCAGTGAAGCCGGTGTCGAACAGTAAAGCCATCAGTAAAGCCATCAATTAATTATGAAACAAATGAACAAAAATATAGCGAAAAACAAAACTGAAGAAGTATGGTTTGTTAAAGAATGTAAAGACTCTCTCAAAGACATCTCTCAAACCAAAAACACCACCAGCCAGATTTCAGAAAAGACTATCTTGAAACACTGGAAAATTATAAATGGCTGCTGAAAAAGAAAAAACAAAATGACGCCAACACATCTCTCAACAAAATTGAAGAATTCATAAGGAACAATCAGTTCTGGGAGATGTGGAATAGTTTGAGTAAAACAAAGACACAACATTTACCAATCCAAAATGGCAAAATTTGGAAAACACACTCGAAAATCTCTGTAAAGACATTCGACCAGAAGAATTACAATCCAATTATGAAACAGTTAGACAAAAATTACTATCCCTTGAAAACACAATTAAAGGTAACCAAAATCATCTTGACTTCCCAATTGCTCAATTTGAACTTGAATCGAAAATTTAAAAAAAAAACTAAAAAACAAAGAAATCTTGTGGCCCTGTTAACATTAGAGAGAAAATTATTAATAACAGCACCTCTGAACTGCAAAAGACCATACTCAAACTATTCAATCTGACCCTAATTTGGGCTGTTTTCCTGACATCTGGAGCCAAGGGTACATTTCACCCATATTTAAGAATGGATCCCAATAACTTCAGGCATCTGTGTGAACAGTAGTCTGGGGAAGGTGTTTAGCAGCATCCTTAAGGATCAGATCACAGCCTTCCTTAATGAGCACAATGTCCTGAGCAAAAGCCAGATTGGATTTCTCCCAAATTGTCGCACTATGGACCACATTTACACCCTACAAACCTTAATAACTAAACATGTAAACCAAACAAAAAAAGGAAAAATATTTGCCTGTTTTGTTGACTTCAAAAAGCATTCGACTCAATTTTGCATGAAGGATTATATTGTAAACTTTTACAAAGTGCTGTTATAGGTACTGAAATAGCTAATAAAGGAAACATATTCTAAAAACAACAATTCTGTGAAAATTGGTGACAAAATTACAAAGCACTTCCCTCAGAGAAGAGGAGTAAGGCAGGGCTGTAACAACAATATCTACATCAATGAGTTAACAATGCAGTTAGTACAGTCTACAGGTCCTGGCCTCAGTTTACGTGACAAAGAAATCAAATTCCTTCTCTATGCAGATGACTTGGTGTTAATGTCTCCCACTGCACAGGGACTACAGCAGCACCTAAACCTGCTAGAGAATTACTGTCGGGACTGAACCCTGACAGTAAACTTTAAAAAGACAAATATTATGATATTTCAAAAGAAACCCAGATGTCAGGAACTCATACACCTTCAATCTAGGTACCACTAGATCACATGATGCAGTATCAGGGAGCTTCAGCATGGCAGTAAATGCTCTAAAAGAAAAAGATCACAGAGCTCTATATGCAATAAAAAGAAAACTCTGGAACATAAACATAGCAATTAGGATTTGGTGCAACATATTTGACTGTGTAATTCAGCCTATTGTGTTGTACAGAAGTGAGATATGGGGTCCACTCAGTGAACACAGCCACACTAGATGGGACAAGCATCCTCTACATGCAGAATTCTGCCGATTGATTTTGAAAATTCAAAAGAAAACACAAACCAATGCATGTAGGACAGAATTAGGTAGATTTCCATTGGCAATCAACATACAAAAGAGAGATCTAAAATTCTGCATGCATCTTCAAACAAGTCCCACAGACACACTGCATTTCATTGCAGCACAAACTCAAGATCTGAATCCTAAAAAAGATCCTCTAAGCCAAGTCTTACTTGGACAGCAAGGACAGACAGCAGCTCTTGCTGTCAAATATGTCACTGAATGCCATAAAGTAAGGGACAGTGTGTCGACACAACCAACACAAACAGATATGGACACCAATCCACACCATTTCAGAACGCACCACACCCACACACTAACACATCATTATACACACTATACACATCATACACTATTTCCAGTCCCATGGTAATACACACTCGAAGAGTTACACGCTTCCACTTACTCACATAGACGCACAAGAATTCTCTCTCCATCTGTCTCTCACTCTCTCTCTTTATCTCTCTCTCTCCCTCACACACAGACACATCTGCACCCACAGACAAACACACACAAATGCTTTCTGTGTCTCTCTCTTTCACACACACACACACACACACACACACACACACACACACACACACACTCACACACAAATGTGCTTTCTTTCTCTCTGTCTCTCCATCTCCATCTCTCTCTCTCTCTCTCTCTCTCTCTCTCTCTCTCTCTCTCTCTCTCTCTCTCTCTCACACACACACACACACACACACACACACTCTCATGCTCACACAGTGGAAGAAGTGACCTATGCACGATAAAATGGCTGTCAGGGGGGAGATGATAGTGTCTGTCTCCAGTTCAGGAGGGTAAGGGTTTCAGAGACAGGATGAACAGGGGTGCCAAAAGTCACAATTTCAGGGAACCCAAACTGACAGGGTGCCATCATAGACCATAATGTTGAACATTATATAACTGGGTATCTTACAACCCTCCAACCCACACACACACACTTGACATGGAGTTCTTTTAGTAAGACTATGCTCTGGCATTATAAGAAGCTACTCCTCAGACCAAGAGATGAACGTTTGGCTTTTGACCACTCACAATGCACACAGTACATTCTACTCATCACCACATTGCAGCACCTCTGACTACTGACTCAATTTCAAACTGTTTTTTTAACTTCTGATTAGTCAGATAAATAAATCTCTCCGTCCCTTTCTTTATGCTACTGGCCTCCCTAAGCCATGGCACAGGGGGTGACCTCATAGAACATAAAGATACACATCATTATTACTATTACTAATAATATTACTATTGGGGGTGCCCAATAATTAATTATTTCTTTGGGTCGAAGATGTTCAGCACAAGCCCCGAGTGTAAGTGTAGGTGTAAGTGCAGTAAGACAGAGAAACAGAGGTGTGCCTCTAGGAAAGGCAAGGAGAGTGTCTCAACCTAATGACCCGTTTTCCCCTTCTGCCCCACAGACCGCTGAGAGAACACTCAGTCCAGGGTAGGGAAGTCCAAAGGAAATGAGAATTCATCAGACAGAAGTGCCCTACAAAAGCAAAGTAACTATGCATAAATTGAAACTGAGAAAAAAGCCTTCAAAGTTTTCTTCCTGCCCAGTCAAACATGTTGCAGGTATGATAGTGGTGATACGTATATGTGCTTTCTTAATAGGAAGAAGCAAGAGATTTGGTCACAAGACAAAGGAGGTGTTATAAAGTCAGTTTCCAGTTGAAACTCAGTTTTGACAGAATATGTAGTTACTTCCCTTTGGCTTTGAGCATGCGAAGGCTGCTGGAGCCAAAAGGTCCAGCCAACTCCCACTGGCCTGCAGACCACCACATACTGTAGATACCAGGCTTGTCCCAAATTCAGAATTTCAGAATTCAATTCAATTCAGGAAGTGAATTTGAATTGAATTTGAATTGGCTCCACCCCAGGGGATATGGAATTGAATGTGAATTGGAATTACAGGAAGTGGAATTTCAAATTCAGTGCAATTCAAAGAAATTCATTCAAACCACATATCAATAAGAATGTGATTCTTGGCATGTGTTCTTCTTCCATATTGGAATAATTATATATGAAACACAACTAAAGCTATACAGAGACTAATACTAAGCATATATTTATGCTTATATATATTTTTAAGCAATATTTTCATTTTAAACGTCATGGTGTTAATGGTCAAAATTGACCGCCTAAACTACAATAATACATTTATTAAAAATCTGATTTGCATATGTTTTGATTATCTACTGTATTAGACATCCCTTTGAAACATGGCCAAGGTGATTTAAATGTTATTCTACTTTGTTGTATCATTTATAGGCTTTATTTTCCTGATCTTGCACCAATTCGATTCATTAAAATTAAGTTCTAATAATGAAAAAACTAATACAACACAATTAATTCAAATTTCAGTTTTATTCTCAATATAAATGTATGAAATGTTTGGGCAACCATTTTGAATATTAGGTTAAAGTAAAGCATTCTGGGAAATGAAGTCTTGTCTTTTTGAAACATTGCTCCATTTCACTGTTTACAATTTTAAGGATCAGTATATATTAAGTGACAAATTGCTGTGCAAATGGGGCCTTTTTCTGTTAAATAAATGTACAAAATCATGCTGTGGACATGAGATAATGTCCTATATTAATATGCAGTAGATATTAAATTCATAGTGTAATCATAAAAGTCTGTATATAATCTTTGTTAATGGTACTTTCATTATCATGAATTTCTTTGAATTTCAAGGAATTCCAATTCTACTTCCTGCAATTCGAATTTGAATTGCAATTCCACTTCCTGTTTGAATTTCAATTCAAATTCATTTTGAAATTCAGGAATTGAATTTGAATTTGGGGGTCATTCTCAATTCAATTCTGAATTTGGGACAAGCCTGGTAGATACACCCTGCTGCGACAGGGAGCGAGCCTCACCAGGCCCCGTGCTCTGGGTTTTGGGGCCGAAGCATCACGTTCTGTGGTGGAACCAGAGCCTCCTCTTCAGAGTAAACAGTCAGCACACTCATGGATCCAGATCAGCGTTACCAGACACACAACCAATCACACGATACCCTAAACCAGAGACGCTCCTGCGATTCGATGTTGTCTTGAGTACGGTGACTCTCTGGAAGATTCCAGAAAAAAAATATCCACACAGGATATAATGTTCTGTGACTCTGATTTCTTCTCTTGGCCACTGCAGTTTGCCTCTAATTTCCCTGTGTGTGTGTGTGTGTGTGTGTGTGTGTGTGTGTGTGTGTGTGTGTGTGTGTGTGTGAGAGAGAGAGAGAGAGAGAGAGAGATGGCCAAATGTGAGTGTCTTGAAAACAACCTTCCCTACCTAAACAGGTGTGGCAGGGGCAGATAAATGCCTTTGACATTTAATGCATCAGAATATTCAAACACACCATGCAAAATATGGGGTCTGCTTTGGTTTAGGCTATACAGACTATACGCACATTTACTGTTTGCCCTACGGTTAAGTCTTGAGTTTAATATGTTGCATAGAGATAGCCCGTGACTACATTTACAGTATTTTATTAAACAAATAAAAAGAAGGAGGTTTTCCGATAGCTAAGGGGGGACTGTCCCAATGTATTTGCTCCCGCTAACATGTTATCCCTTGTTACGAGTGTTATTAATTTGTTTTGAGCGGTAATCTGTGATTTGTTGCACAGTTTCACTCGCACAGTCCTTAATCAGTTCCATCATCTGGTGGATGTTTCTGACATCATATTCTACTGTATATGAGGTCTATCCCTAAAGTAGCCTATTAATTGCCATATTTTTGCTGGACTTTCTAAAAGGATGAAAAAAGGAAGTAAAAATTGAAATTTTCAGTTGGCTGTCATAGCCTACCTCAACTCGCCTGTCTGTTCTACATGTCAACTGAGACAAGAGAAAACAGTTGACAGTTGATCTCCAGTGACCACAGTAGTCACACCGAAGTCGGAGCCGGGAACTGGGAGGAGCGAGTCGAAGGTGCAGCTCGTTGAGAGCACGAGGAGTGCGCGCCGCACGCGTTTACAGTATTTCTGCAGCTGAGAGCGTGACGTCTCACGCGCGGGGAAAGCTGCTGGTTTGCGCTGTCCTTTCAGACAAACTCATGGAGAACTGTTGTTTTTCTTGACAGCCAAGTTATACCCAGATGTCGACATTTTTTTCGACATTAAAATCAAGGTTTTCGCAGTTATTTATGTTTTCTCTCTCTCGAAACCGCGGTGTCATTAATGAGGATACGGAGACTTAACACGTTTTCTGACACGCAGTCTACTCATCGGAATGGTAAGAGCGCAGAATTATTGATAAACATCTGGTTATTTAACGTTATGCTTTTGGACAGGATAATGTCAAAAAGCACGTAACGGTGACGGTTGCACGTAAAATAATGGGAGAAACGTACAATTTGTGTCTATCCTTACATTTAATAAAAAGATATCAATACCTAGGTCTATAAGCTACAACTATAACTTTAAATCTTCTGTTTAAAGCCACCTGAGTAGTTGAATTGGGTTAAAATAACCAATGGGTAAAATTCTATCGTTTAGGTAATATTGTAAACGAACCACAACATTGTGAAACATGATATATGTCAATAAAATATAAAGGCAGTCTTTATAAGAGGAAGTTCAGACGGCCAAGAAGGCCAGATGAAGAATTTGCGCTGCATCCCAGAAAACCTCGTCAGTATCTGAACAAGCTTTAATATAGGCTAAATGTAGGCCTAATTGTTAGGCAAAACTTACTACCGAGACTAGGGTTCGGGCTATTATTTTAATGCCGTTGGTAAACACGTGAGATTAATAGAAAATTTGGACAAGCAGACTCACGCGCTGTTGTCTCAGCTGTGCAGGAATTTCAAGACATGGAGCATCGCGTCTTAGGCTATTAGGAGCTTTAGTCTAATTTTCCTTTAAACCGTGTGTGTTCTTATTAGTGGCGCGGTACCCCGATCAGTTATGACACTTAAGACATGGCCAGCACAGGTATTTTTGATTGCATGGGTCTCATTTGAATGAATGCACTTAATTTAGGAAAATGCGCGCCGAGACTTCTGTGTATTTTCTAGGGGAAGAATGCGCTTCGCAGTCATTTATGTGAAAATGGTCTGAAAGTGCTGAGAAAAGAAGTGCTGTTCTCCATGATGGTTGACTGCCGCACCTGTGGATTTACAACAATCATCAAAGCTGCAGGTGGTTTCAAGTGTATGCCCTGTGTCGGTAATGACCTACTGTCACCGGTCATCAGTGTTCAGCCTTTTCACATTTCTCAAAAATAATTAATTACTTAATACATTAAATGACATTAATTAATCTCGGACTCTTGGACTCTTACCTTGCTCGCGGCACTTTCCGTTTGCCTCGTGCTTTTATGTTGACATTCTAAAATGATTCTCCCGACCGCTGTTGACCTTAAGTGTGTAAAAGTGAGGGCTATTTCTTTAGTTCCAAGAGTCAACATGGAGGTCCCGAGTTTTATGTGGGCTCTTACCTTAGGCACATGTGTGTCTGTGTGTGTGCCTGAAGAAGTGTGTGTGTATGTTTGTGTGTGTGTAATTGTGCCTGTTTGTGGAGGTGTGTGTGTGTGTGTGTGTGTGGCATTTGTGGAAATAGTTCTGTGCTTGTTTTGTGTGTATATTGTCTTTGTTCCCTGGCAGTAAGTTTTCAGCTGAGTCTGGTAAAGCCAGGCGGAGGCCTATACATCCATACTGTGCTCAGAGGGAAATGCCTGCTCAGTTTGTGCTTATGCAATGTTTGTTCCTGGGCCAATATGGTAGCGATGGGCCTTGTTTTGATGGATGGGACTGTACTGTAGGAATATTGAGGATCAATAGGGCTATTTTACAAGTGCTGTACATTAGGGGCCTGAAGGCTGACTAGACTGTGGATAGATCTGCACACGTAGAATCAACATGACAGTGACATAGAACTCTGCAGATGTAGAACCGTCATACCAACTGACTCTGCAGACATAAAACTGTAACACCAACTGACTGCAGACATAGAACAGTCACACCAACTGACTATGCAGACATCGAACCGTCATACCAACTGACTCTGCAGACATAGAACTGTCACACCAACTGACTGTGCAGACATAGAACCATAATGTGAGCCAACTGTGTAAACACGGAACACGCATGCCAATCGACTCAGAATAGGCTGGGCCGAACAGGTTCTCTGATTAGGCTAGGGTTGCAAAATTTCGGGAATTTTCAAAGTTGGAAACTTTCCATGGGAATTTTCGGGAATTAATGGGAATTTTCGTGAATTAAAAAGAACAAACTGGGAATTATCAAAGTTAAAGGTTAGGGCCATCAATACAGGTGATAGAAAAATATTGTAGCATAATATTGGCTAAAATAATGAAATTTATGTGAATACAATTGTGTACAATATGCTTTTCCTCACCTAGGACACTGTTTTCTGCAGAGCCATTGAGGCCACACCCCCTACATGAATTTTGCATTCCTCTATCACATGCACAATAACTTCTAGAATTCTGAAGAGGTAAAGCTACTTTTCTGAGCTCAACAAATACAGGCTACTGAGGCCACACATTTCAGGACAGAGGACTACATGCAGTCAAGTACGTTTTGCGGATATCATTAGGTAGATGATATTTAATCTATGATATTAAAGTAGAAAAAAAATAAATCTAGTGTTACCTTACTGATAAACAAGATTTGCGACATTTTATTGAAGAAGTTATCTTATGATGCCAGCTACCACAAAATGTGCTAGCTTACAGGGAAACCAGATATACTAAATATAAAAAAAAAACTTTAGAATTTTAAATTTAGTGCTAGCTTACTGGTAAAATAACTATGGTAAATGTAAGCTATTTTCAGCATTTATTGAAGAAGTTAGCTCATCATGGTGCTGCTACCGTAAAATGTGTTAGTGCCATCTTACTAGGAAACCACATTTGCTAAATGTTATCTATCTAGTAACATTTTATAAAAGAACTTAGCCTATGATGGTGCTAGCTACTGCAAAATGTGATGCTGTTTGTCAAAATTCTTGCTAGACGGCTTTATGTAACAGTTGTAAATGTTGTAATTGCGAAGGCCTTTCCATTAGTTCAGTTAATATCTATATATTTGCATGTTTTGTCATCTTATTTCACAGAAAAATGCCACACGTGCCATCCAGTGTGTGGAAGCATTTCACAAATAAATCAGAATCATGTGTTTTAATTGTCTCCCTTTTCAATGATGCCTGCTGATGACAAAATAAAATGTTTTTATTTATGTTGGTATATGACTCACAATAATTCCCATAAATTCCTAAAATTCCCATAATTCCTGTGTAAATTTACCAATAAAAAAAAAATCTAAAAATTGCCATGCCAAAGTTTCCATGGAAATTTTCCAGACACTATCTGGGAATTTTCCACCTCCTTGCAACCCTAGATGAGGCAGATCCATCTGTCTACCTGACACTGTCTAGACATGTCCAGTTGGTAGTTTCAAAACATGCATCATGAACTTCTGTTCAAAATAATAAAAAAAAAAAAAACGTTTTAATTTTCTCACTAGTAAGTGTACTACAGGAAATACTTAGCTTTTCAGAGGGAAGCTACAGTGTTGTGTAAGTCCACACTTCACATGAGCTAGCTCAAAGTTCAGTTCATACAAAAACAAATGAATTATTTGTGAATAATTCACAGTCTTCATTTCAATTGAGAACTAGTTCAGGTTCAGTTTATTTTACTTTTTTACTTTTACTTTTACTTTTACTTTTTACTCTATGTGACGATTTCCATGTTTACCTTTTCATAATCCCTCTTCATAATTTGCTCCCTATCATCATGTATACCTGTTCCATTTATCACAACTAAGGTTGTAATCCTAAATTACCATTTTTTTGGCTTAAACATTGATTTAGATTCTCACAAAAATCTGACCCAGTTCAACCGCTAAGTACACAGTTAACAAAAAAATGAATTTGTTCAAAAACTGTTTCCTTTTAACTATATAAAATAATTTCAACTATATACAATAATTCCAACACTATTTAAATTAATTTCAAGAATAAGCGTAGAAGAAAAATGAAATTTATACACTAAACGTGTTCTCGTTAAACTAGCATTTCTGCTTAAACTCTGTGGTACACACACAGACACACACACATCCATACAGACATGTAAGGCTGTGTGGTGGCTACTCTGTGTGTTAGTAGTCAGAGAAACGGATAAAGATTGCCTAGAGCTGTTTACAGTAAACTGGCTGTAGACTGGCTGAGACCACGTAAATCTGAAATGTATGTTGTTGTCATGTAGATCGTGGAGAAGCTGGGTTTGTTTCAGTAAATATGTCTAAGGCATTTAGTTAAGGTAGATACACCCAAGTAGATAGACACACAGGCAGACAGAGAGATAGAAACGCAGACACACAGGCAGAAAGACACACAGGCAGACAGACACACAGACACGTATAGAGAAAGACAAACCAGTGCACATGGAGCAAGATCAATGGCTTCAAGGCAAGGATGCATAACCGTTGGAGCTGTAGGATTATTTATCCCTGTGACAGACTTGTGTACTGTATGTGACTATGCATCTGTGCATGTGTGTGTATGTGTGTGCAATCCACGTGTACTTTGTCAGAAGGCCTCCCTCTACAGACTGTGGTATGTGTCATACCTAGTTGTTACTGTGTGTGAGTTACATGTCATGACTATTTTTTTCTTGAGTGTGTATGTGTGGCTTGTGTGTCATGGTGAGTTTTTCTGTGTTGTGAAATTGGCTTGTGTGTTATGGATCCTGTATCATGTTAGTAGTTTCTTCAGTGTGTGTATTAATGTTCATATGTAGTAGCTTGTCGTTTCCTAAAGAGTGTGTGTATATCGTGACTAGTTGATGTCTGATTGGTCAGTGGTTGTGTTCAGCCTCAGATGTATGTGTGTGCCTAGAGTGCACTGCCACTTTCCCTTTTAGCCTGTGTGTGTGGCAGTGGCTGATTGTATATTTATGCAATTTATGTGTGTGTCTGTGGCTGGGTGCATGTGCGTCTGCTGGATTCTGTGGGGAGCATCTTCTGATTCAGCACCCAGGGGGATTTCCCTCCACTTTAATGTATATTCTCGTTTCTGCCTCTATTGTTTTCTTTCCCTACAGATAAGTTACTATAGGGTGGCTCATAACAAAGGCATTTTATATCCATCAACAGCACATTTTGCCTGCTGTTAATCAATCACACACACACCTGCACACTCGCACACACACACACACACACACACACACACACACACACACACACACACACACACACACACACACAGGCATGTCCACTGTTTGATGTCAGTCAGGCATCTTTGTGGGTCGCGGGGGGTGGGGGATTGGTGTCGGTGGATGTGTGTGAGAGAGGGTGTTACCACTAATGATGAGGTTGATTGTCAGCTCCATTAACTGTTAATTAAGATAAGATGAGATCTCTTTTCTCTGATAATAGGGAGACAACTTTTTATCCAAACTTCTTCCAAAAAGCCCCACTTTTTCAAATGCTGTTAATTGTGTCACATACATCTTTCAGTGTGCTTGGATAATGTCATATTTGGCATCAAGCCTACTTATCAGGGTTGGAAAGACATATAAGGTTTTTTTTCCTTGTTCCAGAAAAATCACAAGATAAAAGATAACTGGCAGGTCAGGCCAGTCTTTCAACGAGCTTTAAATTGGACATATCTGAAGATTCATACTGAAAACGAAATCAAGACTCAATAGAGTTATCCCTCCCACGCTATATTTTTAAGACCATGCTAAGAACACATATAGTGTCATAATGGACCTGGTGACTGAGTAGGGGAGTTTCGTTGATGTTCCTGGAGAAGGGCCAATATAATAGATAGTGGAAATATGCCTTTTAACATCAGTATCAGTATTTATTGATTTTAACATCAAACCTGTGTACAAACTCCCTCGGGATCTGTTTTAGAGAATGGTGAATGGGGTCTGTGGTGAACAGAGAGAGAGAGAGAGAAAGAGAGAGAGAGGTTAATAAGAGATATTTAAAAATGGGTTATGTCTGGAAGAGTGAAGAACCATGGCTAGAGTAAGTCTGAAAGGTTGTAAAATGCTAGTTTGCATCATTACTCAGGCTCTGGGGACATGGTAAGTGTGGAGAAGTGGAGGGCGCTAGTCTGCATCATAATTTAGACTGAGGAAAAGAGTACATCTGGGAGGCGAAGAATGCCAGTTTGCATCATTATTTGGGCTTTGATCCAGAGAAGCTGGGGCAGATAAGAAGCACTAAGCATCAGCTGCTTTGGCAGGTAAATATAGGCTATGAGGCCAGAGGTGCAGGTTAACAAATGGTGGAACAAAAATAGCTTAAATCTCAGCAGACTGATATATATCACAAGGTAATACTACTAATGCAGTCTACAGTGTTACATGGAGTGGCATAGCAGACAGCTGTCTCGCTGACAGGCAGGGACTAAAAAAGGGATTTATTAAAAGTCGTCCATGTGTTTCTCAGAAATCTGCTCTGGATGTGATTAATTAGATGCTATCTGGGGTTATAAATTCGTGCTGGATCAGATTATGGATTAGTGTTTGATCAGGGCCTCGTTTCCTAACAATGGTTCTTGGGCTTAAGTGCAACGTAAACGATTGATCCTACAAACGTTCTTAGATTTTCTACGCCTCTTTCCCAAACACCGTCGTACATGAACACGCGCGCACAGCTTCTAAGATCGTTCTTAAAGGACGATGGTGATGATGACGACTATGGCGGTGGTGGCGGAAACAGACAGGGCCAGGGACGCGACCACTTGGCGGGTGTTGAGGCCCGTTGCTGTCATTACAATTTTCTTTTGAGTTTGTTTTTAAAGACTTGCACTTTTATGTTCAGTAACCTGCACTTCCATTTGAAATGTACCACTTCTGCATCTGTGTTTTTGTGTACTTAACACTTTCTCTTAATTATGTTGATATAGGCCCTAATGTCTGACATAATATGTTATATAATATGGTTATATTAATTTAATGAGCATATTTACAAACAGCGGGGCAGCACCAACGTGCTTCACATACGTACATAATGAAAAGAAAATGGAAATATGAGGGACGGCTGTTATGTCGCTGGTTCCGCTGTGCCATGATGGTTACACAGCGACCATAGACTATATTCTTGCGCACATGGAGTAGTTTCGCTACAAGTCTCCACTGTGCCCCACCGCTAAGATCAATTTTAGCGCGCTAAGACTACTCCAGACCACAGTTAGAGTTACGTGTGATCCTACGATGGTTCTTACCTAAGATGGTTTCGGGAAACGGCCTGTGGACTTAGGCTTAAGTAGTACTTAAGGGCTTTTGGGAAACGCGGCCCAGGTCTACAGACATATTCATTCATTCATTCATTCATTCATTCATTCATTCATTCATTTATTCATTTTTAATGTGAAGTGTTGATTTAAGAAAAGCAACCTTTGCACCACCAACCAGACTGGTTAAAAACTGGTGAGAAGTCTATTTTATGAGTGATAGGGTAATGCACCTTCCAGTGAGACATCTATTTATAAGAGCGATGCAACATAGCAGCCACCCATGAGAAGAGTATTGCCACCATGGAAACACCTGGACCCCAGCAAGCCTTGATGTCTTTTTAAAAGTGCAGTGCCTTGATGGCTTTTAAAAAAAGCCTTTGGAGCCTTTTGTCACACGGCTGAAGTCAGTGGCAAGTAAATGACATGTTGGAGGGGCACACCGGCATCGAGATGGATTCATAATTGGGCTGAAAGCCTCAGTCTCATTGCCACGCCAGCAGCAATCACACTAGTGACATATTAGCATGACCCAGACACACACACACACATGCACACACACACACACACACACACACACACACACACACACACACACACACACACACACACACACACACAAACTGAGCACACGCACACATACACCCACACTGAGCACACATACACACACATACAGGTGCACACACACCAAGCGCGCGCACACACACACACCTATGCACCAAGCACATGCAGACATGCACACACATACACTGGTCTTATAGAGCAGTGCCTCCAGGATATCGCAGGTCAATTTTGAGATATTTGCGGCCTAAAATTTGTGATTTTATGGTGGTTTTTCTAAAATGTCCCTATAAAAGTTGTGGTGTTTTAGAATTTTTTGCTAAAAAGTTGTAGGAATAAGTCAAAGTTGCAAAAAAGTTACCATTTTTCTTTTTTGTAAACTAGATTTACTAAACAATCAATTAAACCAAAGAAAAATAATACAACTAAGCCTTAACCTTACCAAACAGAAAAGAAAAGATTTCAAGGATTTACAGAAAATTTAACAAAATATGCTTTATTGGTACATACATATTTGCATCTGCAGGGTACAAAAACCTCACTTAAGGACTTAAAGATATTATCCATCTCATCTCAAGGCTCCCTGGAACTGATATGGCTACCTGATGTCAGCGAAATATTGGACAAAATATTAGGAATATAGAGTGAAGAGGAGTGTGCGTGACAGTAATGGTGCTTTATGCTGTACAAATTAGAGTAACATTGCCAAATAAACAACAACTAACAACAAAACAAACAAGCCCATGGCAGACTAAATGGTTGTTAAATCTAACATTGTTGTATGTTTTATTCACGTGTCTAGCCTATATTTGTGGAGACATAGGGCCCTGAGATGACTTTTTGCAGGTTGGAGTTTCTGTAAATACATCATTTCCACAGAGGCAATGTGTTTTTCAGTAGATGACTTCCCCATGCTCTGCAACAGTATTACACACAGTGCAAAATAGTTTTCCTCTGTTTTAATGAAATATGCAATGGATACTGTCGGTTGCGGGTATTGGAGGTTATTTCAGTGAGTAAGAGAGAGCAGTTTTTAACCACAAATGTTTCCTGTGTCTCCTAATTAAACCAAGGTAGACTCACTGTCTAGCAAGACATGACGATGATGAGCCAAAAGTTGCATAAAAAGGTGTGGTGCTTGAAAAAGTTGTGAGGTCACAATGAATTTTCAGGGATTGGCTGAATTTGTGTTGACAGTTGCGATTGCAACATTGTGAAATCCTAGAAGGTCTGATAGAGGAAACGGATGCATTAAGTAGAGTAAATCAAGAGAAGTTACAGTAAGTGTAGAGTTCAGTGTGTGTGTGGTTGTATGTGTGTGTGTGTGTCTGCGTGTGCTTTGCTGGCATGTGTGTTTAATGGGTGGTCTGTGTGTTTGGCTGATGTGTGGACTGATCCATGTCCATGTCTTTGTGTGTGAGTGTGGCTGGTTTAGGTGCTGTGTGTGTGTGTGTGTGTGTGTATGTGTGTGTGTGTGTGTGTGAGTGTGTGTGTGTGTGTGGCTGGTTTATGTGTTGTGTGTATGTAGTGTGAGTGTGTTTGTGTGTGTGTGTGTGTGTGTGTGTGTGTGTGTGTGTGTGTGTGTGTGTATCTATAGCCTGAGGTAGGCCTGAGGGGGGACATACTCTCCTTAGTGGCTTCGGCCACATCAGGGACGCATTAGGGCTACATCAGGCCCACATCAGTGCCAGATCAGAGCCGCATCAGGATGACATCAGGGCCTCATTTAGGCTAAGTGTCCTGCAGTCATGGTCACATGGTCATGGTCTCTTTTTCTTCGCCTTTATTAGACTGTGTCTGCAAGGTGTTATAGGAGGGAAAAGGAGCGCTCTACAAGATGTCCACAATAGTACCCTCAGGCTGTGTGTGCGCATGCGTGTGTGTGTGTGTGTGTGTGTGTGTGTGTGTGTGTGTGTGTGTGTGTGTGTGTGTGTGTGCACTTCCTATATCTTTAAACCACAATAACAATCATGCTCTATGTCCACCCTCAGCTCATCGTGTTTCTTTGTCAGCAGTCAGTTAACACACACACACACACACACACACACACACACACACACACACACTAACCTACAGAGTAAGGGGGCAAAGCGATCTGTCACTGTTGGTTGTTTGTGTGTTCTGTGTGTGTGTGTGTGTGTGTGTGTGTGTGTGTGTGTGTGTGTGTGTGTGTGTGTGTGTGTGTGTGTGTGTGTATGTGTGTGTGTTGTGTGTTTGTTCTTTGGTTTATGGCAATCTGCTGTTAAAATGACTGGTGGCTGCTGCTTATTCCCTCTGTGCTAATTGGAGTGGATGGCAGCTTGTAAAACTGGCTAACCCAGATCATGATGTAGCTTTCCCATAATTATGTATCTGTTTTATATTGCATTATAGTTGTACTTTTATACAGCTGCACTTGGACACACACACACACACACACACACACACACACACACAAATACACACATACACACACAAACATACACACACTTGAGGTGTCTGCTCTTGACTAACCCCAGTGTTTACGCGACCAGAAGTCAGAGTGTGTAAAGAGATTTGTGCTAATGCTTTAGCCCCCTGTTTGGTTTGCGGCTGCGACTACACTACTGTGAGCGACCAAAGCTCTTAAGTCCTAAAAATACCAAGACACACACACACACACACACACTCTCTCTCTCTCTCTCATACACTCACACACACAAACACACATACTCTCACACTCACATACACACACACACACACACACACACACACACACAGTCCACAGTCTAGACACCACATGAGAGACTAGAGAACAGCAGCTAGACTAAACACCACATGAGAGATCAGAGACCAGCAGCTAAATACCACATGAGAGACTAGAGACCAGCAGCTAGGCACCACATGAGAGACTAGAGACCAGTAGCTAGACTAGACACCACATGAGAGATCACAGACCAACAGCTAGACTAGACACCACATGAGAGACTAGAGATCAGCAGCTAGACACCACATGACAGACTAGAGCAAAAGATACTGTTAAAAACCTTGGTGTCTTTATTGTCAGTGAACTAACTTTCAACAGTCACATGAAAGCAATGACTAAATCTGCATTTTATCACCTAAAAACATTACCAAACTTAGAGGTCTTATGTCAAAACAAGATCCAGAAAAACTTGTACATGCCTTTATTTCCAACAGGGTAGATTACTGCAATGGCCTTTTCATAGGCCTTCCTAAAAAGACAATTGCTTCTTGTGTTTAAAACACTAAATGGGTAGGAACCAAAATACTTATGATATGGTCTTGCTATATGTGCCAACTAGGTCTTTAAGATCACAGGAAAAACTGTTGATAAAACCTGCTGTAACAACAAAATGTGGTGAAGCAGTTTTCAGCTGCTATGCAGTTCAGCTTTGGAACCAGCTTCCCGAAGACATTAAAATGCTTCTACTGTTGGAAGTTTCAAATCTAGACTTAAGACAAAACTGTTCTCAGTGATTTACTTTTGTGATTATTTGACCTCTTTTATCTTTTATGTTTGCCTATTGCTTTTCTCTATTTCTCTTTTCTCTTTTATTTATCTTATACATATTTTACACTTATTTTATCTTTTATCTTTTATGCATTTACAGTCCCTGACAAAAGTCTTGTCGCTTATCCATTTTGTAGAAACAAAAGCTTATAATCTGACTTTTAATTAATGCATTGGTTTTAGAAATGTCTCATATGAAAGCTAAAACCCTCCTAAATTATGTTAATATACTGAAAATAAATTTGCTTTACTGAAGAAAGATTGATAATTTAATGAACACAGAAAGGTCAGATTTTGGCAAGACAAAAGTTTGTCGCCTACAGAAAATTGAACAAATAATTTACTTCAAATACAAAAATATGTTGCATAACATCAGTGAATCAAGTAATGTTGCTGTGAGATTCATATTTAATATCTTGTATGACTTCCATGAGCTTGAAAGACTGCATCCATGCAGTTCGACAATGATTCATACAATTTATTGATGAAGCCATCAGGAATAGCAAAGAAAGCAGTCTTACATGCCTCCCAGAGTCCATAAAGATTCTTTGGTTTTGCCTTCCATGCTTTGTCTTTCATTCTACCCCAGACATGCTCAATGATGTTTATGTCTGGTGACTGGGATGGCCAGTCCTGGAGCACCTTGATCTTCTTTGCCTTGAGGAACTTTGATGTAGAGATGGAAGTATGCGATGGAGCACCGTCCTGCTGCAAAATTTGTGGTTGGGAATGTAAGAGGTTGCTAATACTTCTTGATATTTTAGGCTATTGATATTGCCTTCCACCCTGCAAATGTCTTACACCCCCATACTGGATGTAACCCCAGACCATGACTTTTCGGCCACCAAACTTAACTCTTTTCTGTGTGAATCTTGGATCCATGCGGGCTCCAGTAGGTCTCCTGCAATATTTGCGGCGGCTGTGATGTAATTCAACCGAAGATTTATCTGAGAAATCTTCTGCCACTTTTCCAGCGTCCATCCTTTTAACAGGCTGTGGGCCTTGCCAAATGTTTTTTAATTGCCTTTTGTTTAGTGCTGGTTTCTGTGCACTGATTCGACCATGGAGGGCATTTTGAGACAGAATTCTACAAACTGTTCTGGTTGACACAGGGACTTGACGTGGCCTGGTGGAGCTCTGCTGTAGTGGAAAAGGGGCTGGCCTTGGATTCAGCCTCTTGATAATTAATGCTTTGGTCTCAGGGTGCATCTTAGGCATGTTGTCAGAGGGCAAGTTGGAGTTGATGTGAAGGTCTGGTATGCTGGGGTTCTTTGTATACACACCCACTAATTGATTGATCAATAACTGATCACAGGTGAGGCTGTAATCTAGGATTGGGTGAATCATATGACAAGGCGACAAGACTTTTGTCTTGCCAAAATCTGACTTTTCTGTGTCCATTAAATTACACTGGTCAACAACAAATTTATTGTCTATGATGTTTTAGCTGATTTATAACAATTCTGATGTGCTGAATCCAAATATCACATTGGTTTTTCTCAATCAGGTCAACTTTTTAAACTATGGCCACATGTTTTTTTTTTTTTTTTACGTTTTTCTTCATATGTTATTATGACCGCCACTAGCGAAGCTAGCGAAAGCGGTCATTATAGTGTTGCCGAGACTTTTTTCCCTTTTTCTTTTTTTCGTCAATGATTGCCAGGACACTGGAACTCTGGGGGAGATGAATCTTTGTAGGCATGTAGCCCTAGAAGTTTTTGAGCGAATAGGAGCTTTTGGCCCCCAAGGGTTTTTGCTGAATAACTCAGTGAATGTTTCACCGAACAACATGAATTTTTGTGATATGTCGGTGTTACGGGGCGTATCGACTCAGCCCATAAACACTCACTTAAAGTGTAGAGCCACCTAGTGATATGGGTAAATGCGAAAAATTGAATTTTATATTGGCAATATCTTGGACCGAGAAGGTCGAAACCGCACAAAATATGTCATGCACGATAAGCACAAAGACCTCTAAAAGCACAGCACATGCCATAAAATTTGGCCCATAGGGGGCGCTGTAATTGTACAAAATGTCGTTTTGCCTATTATCTAGAGAACGGTAATGTTTACAAGCAGTTCTTTTTTGTCGTGAGATCTACTGACCCTCCCGCATTGAAAACACTGGTCGACGCCCACTTCCAACAAAAAGAATTTCCGTGAAATTTTAACATCGCGAAAACAAAACCAAACAAACTCGTCATAGGCCATTCATGTGAATCTCACCAAATTTGGTACATCATTTGATCATCTACACACAATGGTGACAAAAAGTTATCAAAGGATTTATCCTGAGATAAACCGTTTAAAAGTTATATGTCAATGAAAATTTGAAACATAGCTTAAAATTTGGCCCATAGGGGGCACTGTAATTGTATAAAATGTCATTTTGCCTATTATCTACACAACGCTAATGTTTACAACAAAAAAATTTTTGTCGTGAAATCTGTTGACCCTCCCACATTGACAATACTGGTTAATGGCCACTTCCAATGAAAATAATTTCCGGGAAATTTTAAAATTGCGAAAGTGAAAGTAAATGAACTCGTCATAGGCCGTTCATGTGAATCTCACCAAATTTGGTACATGTCATCTATAGACAATGCTGACAACAAGTTATCAAAGGATTTATCTTGAGATGGACTGTTTCAAAGCTACATGTCAATCAAAATTCAAAACATAGCTTAAAATTCTTCAAAAGTCCATATCTCGGCTTCTAATTGCTCATATTTGGTCAAAGTTGACATGACAACTTTTAACAGCTTTCTTTTCATGTGCACCAAATTTTGTGACATTTCGGTACAGGGTGCAATGTTTCCCGTCAAAGCTAGGTGTACAAAAATTTTTGTACAAAATTGTGATTTTGCATTGCCAATATCTTGGACCGAGAAGGTGGGAACTACACAAAATATACACAAACACACAGAATGTCATTCATTTAAAACCCACACCCATGCCTACTTCCAGTAAATTATTTCCACACAAACCCTCACCTCACAACACTGATCTACCACAAACTCATCATACCTGCGGTTCCCACACTTCATACCATGTACCGCTATGCGGTGCCCGGTTTTTCAGGCAAGGAACAGCCGACAGTATGCAGATTGGCCAGACTAACTTGAAGTAGGTAGGGCCAAAAACGACTTCCACGGATGACTATATTTACATAGCCTGGCTGTCGCACCAAGATTGTAGACAGAGCTTGGTCTGGCAAGTCTCCCCCTTAATGTAGCATCACAGGCAGTATGGGCGGGCCCAGGCTAATATTTACATCCATTTACATGTACAACACATATTACATGTACATTCTTTTGCAGTGAAACATACTCTAATTGATGCAGGTAATGGGCGTTCACCTTTCCTGCAGTGGAACACAATGTGGTTATATGTTACAGTTCATCCTGGTGTGTTTCTGGAGTGATGTGTTTTCTGTTTGTATGATTGTGCATATTCGATTGACACAATTTTTGTGTAATGTGTAATGTTTATGTGTAATGTGTACTGCAGTTAGAATCCAGAAAATATGCAACTATATAGAAAATCCACTGAAAAACACCTTGTGATTCGCATCAATATTTTCTAATACATATGGTACTTTACACAAAATAATTCATTTGTAAACTGTATAGGTATAGCCTATACTCTTTATTTATCTATTATCAAAGGTGCATGAATACATACAAATGTCACTTAGATTATTTGATAAAGTGTGTATTTACAATACATATCAGTAACGTGCCATACTGTCAGACAGAGGCTAGATTTTAAGTTATTTGTTTCAAGTTGTTTGCATTTTTTAGCTTATTGTACATTGACCGGCATTGTAGACTTACTGACCGACAGCGTGTGTTATAGTTATGTTGCTGTAGCGCATTTTGCAGCAAATGTTAACTGATGTGCTCAAATGCATGTTGGTACAGCACACTGTGTTAAGAGTTTTGCAAAAGTGGACATTGTCCTGCAAAACGCCTCATCTTCAGATTTTGGACTAGGATCACAGAGAAATTAATGACCAGAGGTTAAAAACCAGCAACTAAATGTTTGAGGCTACAGATAAAAAGCAGGGTAAATACCAGATTACAGATTAGTGACTAGAGAATAGAGGCTAGAGACTAGGTACTGTACCATACTAGAGATTAGTGACCAGAGGCTACACACCAGAGCCAAGCTGTTTTGGGCTAGAAGGCTGGAGACTACAGACTAGATATCTAAGGCTAGAGAGGGGAGACTTCAGGCTAGACACCACAGCAGAAATTGAAGTGTTACAATTTCAGGGTTAAACATTTGGGAGCTGATTTTAACTCTCACCGTATAATTTAAACTTTTCTGAATTAAATGGTGCATAGAGCTGAGGTTTGTTCACATTTTAAAATTGTTAATTTAACTCTGTTGTGTGGAGCTACAGTATGTCACAAAAGTGAGTACACCCCTAACATTTTTGTACTTTTTTATTACATCTTTCCATGGGAGAAGTCTAAAGATATAATACTTTTCTACAATGTAAAGTAAGCAGTGTACAACTGATATAACAGTGCAAGTTTGCTGTTTCCTCAAAATAACTCAACACACAACCATAAATGTCTAAACCACTGGCAACAAAAGTGAGTACACCCCTATGTGAAAATGTCCAAACTGTGCCCAATTAGTCATTTTTCCTCCCTGGTATCATGTGATCCATTAGTGTTACAAGGTCTCAGGTGTAAATGGGTAGAAGTTATGTTAAATTTGGTGTTATCACTCACCCACACTCTCTCATACTGGTGATTGGAAGTTCAACATGGCACTTAATGGAAAAAGAAAACTCTGAGGATTTCAAAAAGAAAATTGTTGCTTTACATGAAGATGGCCTAGGTTATAAGAAGATTGCCAACACCCTGAAACTGAGCTGCAGCACAGTGGTCAAGACCATACAGCGCTTCAAGAGGACAGGCTCTACTAAGAACAAGCCTCGCCATGGTCGACCAAAGAAGTTGAGTGCATGTGCTCAGCATTATATCTTATAATCTATCTATCTATCTATCTATATCTGTGTCTTCAAAATAAGCGTAGGAGTGCTGCCAGCATTGCTGCAGAGGTTGAAGGGGTAGAGGGACCGCCTGTCAGTGCACAGACCATACGCTGCACACTGCATCAAACTGGTCTGCATGGCTCCGCCCAGAAGGAAGCCTCTTCTGAAGATGATGCACAAGACAGCCCGCAAACAATTTGCTGAAGACAAACAGACTAAGGGCATGGATTACTGGAACCATGTCCTGTGGTCTGATGAGACCAAAATAAATGTATATGGTTCAGATGGTGTCAGGTGTGTGTGGCGGTAACCAGGTGAGGATTACAAAGACAACTGTGCCCTGCTAACAGTCAAGCATGGTGGAGGAAGTGTCATGGTTTGGGGCTGTATGAGTGCTGCCGGCACTGGGGACCTACACTTCATTAAGGGAACCATGAATGCCAATATGTACTGTGACATACTAAAGCAGAGCATGATGCCCCCCTTTGAAACTGGGCCGCAGGGCGGTATTTCAACATGGTAACGACCCCAAGCACACCTCCAAGATGACCACGCCTTGGGTGAGGGTGAAGGTGATGGACTGGCCTAGCATGTCCCCAGACCTGAACCCAATTCAGCATCTGTGGGGCATCCTCAAATGGAAGGTGGAGGAACTCAAGGTCTCAAGCTCAAGGTCAGCTCTGTGATGTCGTAATGTAGGAGTGGAAGAGGATTCCAGTGACAACTTGTGACGCTCTGGTGAACTCCATGCCCAAGAGAGTTATGGCAGTGCTGGAAAATAATGGTGGCCACACAAAATATTGACACTTTGGGCACAATTTGGACATTTTCACTTAGGGGTGTACTCACTTTTGTTGGCAGTGGTTTAGACATTAATGGTTGTGTGTGGAATTATTTCTGTTATATAAGCTGTACACTGCCTACTTTATGTTGTAGAAAAGTATTATATCTTTAGACTTATCCCATGGAAAGATATAATAAAAAAAGTACAAAAATGTTAGGGGTGTACTCACTTTTGTGACATACTGTATATAAATTCCCAAACCTGTTATGAAAAAAACAAAAATCCTTTGTTAGTCAATTTCACACTGGTCTTTTTGCTGTGACTGGAGACTTGGGGAGAGAGACTGGCGACTGGAGGCTGCAGATTGAAGGCTACAGACTACAGGCTGGAGACTTGAGGGTAGAGGCTAGAGACTACAGGCCAGAGGCTGAAGACTTGATGCTACAAGCTGGAGAGTTGATGCTAGAGACTGGAAAGTTGAGACTTGAGAGACAAGCCTGCAGTTGCCTGTCCCTGGAGAGGCTGCCGCCATACTCCTGTGGTGGTGCTGCCTGTGATTCAGTCCTTGCTGGGGGCTCTTGACCAGGCTGGACCAATCTTAGTTTATAAGAGAGCCCCGGAATGTTAAAGCATTCCGTATGGTGCAGCCCCATTTATTTGTGTCTCTGGTGGTAAGAGAAAGAGACAGAGGGACACCGAGAGGGAGAGATAGAGGAAGAGACAGAGAGAAAGAGAGAGAAATAGATAGTAAGAGAGAGAGAGATGGAGAGAGAGAAAGAAATAGATAATAAGAGTGAAAGAGAAAAGGTGAGAAAGAAACAGGGAGAGAAAGAGTAAGACACTAGTTCTGCAGCATAGGTAGAAAGATAGGGGGAAGGGAAAAAGAGAGAGAAAGAGAAAAAAAAGTAAAAAGAAAAAATAAAAGAAAGAAGAGAATAAAAGAGACACAGGCAGAGGCTAGAAGTTGATAGAAAACAAATTAGAAAGCAGAGCAGATAAGGAGAAAAGGAGAAGAAAGGTGATGAAGAAAAGAAGCATTTAACACACACACACACACACACACACCCACACACACACACACACACACACACACACACATACAACACAACAGAAACTCAACAGAAAGACAACGAAAGCAGCGTGCAAGGAGATCTGGGTGATGGGGACATATAGCAAGAGAGTCCTGAGTGATCCAGAGGTTGAAATGTTATCTGTGCAGGTCATGTGATCTGCTGTCTGTGCATGTCAGGGATTAGATTCATTGTTAATCAGGCCTGGTTCACCACTCTGTTTCTCTCAGTTGCTGGTGATGTCAGTGAGTGGCTTCAGCGCCAAGCAAGCGCGCCCTCCAAAACAAATATCTTTTGCCCGCACACTGCGCCAGCCTCCTTCTCCTCTCAACAAAGTTATTTAAACCCTTGTTGTGCATTTAATATTCCTAGGCAGTGGTCATTTTGGGTTTCATAGGGATTCCCTGTATTGATGAAGCAAACAGCGAGCTCGCACTTGTAATATAAAACCCTGGATCACGCTTGTAAATTTGTTGTCAGCGAAATGAACAGCTGAAAAGATTTAAAATAAGATTTTGGACTTTAAGAGCCTGCTCTCTCTCTCTCATGATGGTCGTTTTGGCAACACGCATACAAACACTCAGTCATGCAGTGTGCACAGGCCTTCCTGCTTCAGTTCAGAATATTGCACCCCTTAACCTCCTCGGTTAACCCCTAACTTTATCACAGGGCCTGTGCCCTCCAGACAACCCCCCACCCCCACCCCCGACACAGACAACACTCCCACCTAGCACCCCCCTCCATTCCATTATTAGCTAGTCTCCTGTCTTGCCTCTCGTTCAATCTTTCGTCTCGTGTCCTGCCTGTTTGTCACTGTCTTGTGTCATCTGCTGTCTGTGAATCGAATCAGTCTCCCGCCCCATTTGCAGAGTAGAGTACTTTATTTATCCTAAAGGAAATTAAGAATGGACTGTGCACTAGTTTCTCTCCTCATCTGTCTCCTGTAGATCACTGTACAGTTTACATTACTCAGCATTGTCTGCTGTGTGTAGATGAATTCCAGGTCTGTACCGTGTGTGTATGGGTTTGCACACGTGGCGGCAGGAAGCGGGGATTCTTTGTCTGGGTGGTGCCCAGAAGCCCCCATCTGACACGTAGACATAGAGAGCAGGAGAACCAGACAGCAAACTGTGAAGTGTTTGCCCTCTGTGTGGACAGGCAAGAAATCTTCCCAGTTTATTCTGGCAGGGCGAGGGAGCCACTTTATAACATCCACGAGGACTGCTAACCCCCCCTCCTCACACACACACACACACACACACACACACACACATCACCCCCCACCAGAACACTCACCCAAAAGACTGCGCCGCACTGCTGAGAAATAAACACTTCTCTCTCTCACACACACACACACACACACACACACACACACACACACACACACACACACACACACACTGTACTGCTGAGAAATAAACACTCTAAAACAGTTTTATGCTGTAAATGGACTCGATCCTCAGCTTCCTCTCACAGTGCTCTCTATTAGATCCTCTCTTGTTTGCTCACCTGCACTCGCAACAAACACACACTCTGGACCGCTCACACTTTCTCACCCCTGCAAGAAACACATACCCTGAAGCACTCGCTCCCTTACAAGAAACACACTCCCTCACGCTCTCAAGATACACACAATTCCTCACGCTCACAAGATACACACACTCCCTAACACTCTTAAGATACATACACTCCGTTGTGGCCTTTTTCAGAGTCAAATACATGGCGGCCCAGTGTAACCCTGTTCAAAGTGACACTGGAAAATGCCCCTGTACAGAAATGAATTAAATGGATGTGTGTGTGTGTGTGTGTGTGTGTGTGTGTGTGTGTGTGTGTGTGTGTGTGTGTGTTACTGTGTATCTGTGTGTGATGTTTACAGAGACATAATGAGTGTGAGGTAACATGCAGTGTGTTTATGAAGCACGGTAGGAATTGAATGCCACTGACTAGATGTGCTGTGAGCGTTTGTGTTATGAAGTACACTCGCTGGTGCTGGGCCTTATTTGGACATGGCCGCCCCACTAACCCTCATTGTTTTTCTAAGAGAACATTTTGGTGGACATCAGAAACTTGTATTAGCTCAGCATGATATTTTTGCAAAGCTAGAAAGACTGAAACGTATGACTATTGTTTTTAATATAGAGGAGAATGTAAGCGCGTTCTTCCCTGAGAAGTAAGTCCACTCTTTGGGAGTTGGAGCAGACCGCCTGTCTGTTTTCTGAATTGATGAGAGACTTTGGGGAGACAGAATAGATACAAAGACCTGACACATAAAATGTCCCATATAATGAATGTTTCCAATATTTAATCTGTGCATTCACACACACACACACACACACACACACACACACACACACCCACACACACACACACACACACACACAGATACACACACAGACACACACACACACACACACACACACACACACACACACACATACACACACACACACACACACACCTGGTTTTAGTATGCTATGCTCATAAATGACAGTAGCCAGTATTTTTCTGATCTGTCGACTTCCAGCACCAGAGACGAAGGGATGGTCTTAATCAGAGGCAACGGAAGCTATTTTTGAGGTTATAATGTAAGTTTTGGTAGATCTGTGAGATTATTTTCCGCAGATGGAATCGAACACCGTGTAGATGCCCTAACAGTGAAAAGCATATAAATGACGAATGTGTGTGTGTGTGTGTATGTGTGTGTGTTAGTGTGCAATTGTTATTGTGTTGTTTAGTATATGTTTGTGTGTATGTGTGTGTGTGTTCCGAGGCAGACTGGCAGAGGAGTTGTGGAAAAAGCTGGCACCATTACTGCACGAATGAGCGCTCTTTCTCTCTATCTCTCTCTCTCTCTCTTTCTCTCTCTGCCTTAAAGCTCAAACACGTTCTCTATCGCTCTCTTTTTTTCTGTCCCTCCCTGTCTTTCCCTTCAATATTTTTCTCTTCTCCCCCTCTATTTCTTGCTTTCCTTGCCCACCTCATTTACATGCCACCCATTACGCTCTCTTCCTTTCTCTCTTTCTTTCTCTCTTTCCTTCTCACTCCTCTTTCTTTCTTTTCTCTGTCTCCTTCCCTCTCAGCCTCTTTATCTCTCTTTCTCGCTCTCCCTCCTTCTTCCTCTCTCTCTGCTCCATACTCTGGCTGAGGATGAGGGGGAGGTGGGAGGTTGGGCTCAGCTTGTTTGGAGGCTGGCTGTTTGCAAGCGGACACCAAAACAAACTGGCCTAATTGAGTCACCCAGTCCTAGCAGCAGCAGTAGACACACACACACACAGACACACACACAAACACACACACACATTGAGTTTCCCAGTGCTGGCAGCAGCAGTACACACACACACACACACACACACACACACACACACACACACACACACACACACACACACACACACATTGAGTCTCCCAGTGCTGGCACTGGCTTCTGTGAAAACTGCTACTCTGGACCAGCACTGATGGAGCCTCCCCCCACGGGTCATAATGATAGTATTGCATTGTGTGCTGTGTGCTCTGTGTGTGCGTGAGTGTGTGTACATTTGTGTGTGTGCACATGTGTGTGTGTGTGCGTGTGCGTGTGCGTGTGTGTGCTGTGTGAGTGTATGTGTGTGTGTGTTTTCTGTGTGCGTCTGTGCGTGGGTGTGTTCTGTGTGCGTGTGTGTGTGTTCTGTCTGTGTGAGTGTGTGTGTTCTGTGTGTGTGCATGCGTGCATGCGTGTGTGTGCTGTGTTGTTGTGTGAGAAAGTAAGAGAAGGCATGACCTCAGATGACTGACTGAAATAGAAATGAACTTTGATGGGAGATGCACAAATAAAAGCCATATTGTTTTTTACAGAATAATATGATTTCTTTAAAGTAGTTCAGAAGAATCCTGTGGGACATAGGATGTGTGTGTGTGTGAGTGAGAGTGTGTGTGTGTGTGTGTGTTTGGGGGGGGCATGCTGTACAGCTGGTTGTTTGGCCTAAATTGGGAAATGGAACTTTGACCCTCTTGTGTTTCCTTCCTCTTGAGTGGAACCACCTCACCTGTGTGTGTGTGTGTATGTGTGTGTGTGTGTGTGTGTGTGTGTGTGTGTGTGTGTGTGTGTGTGTGTGTGTGTGAGAGAGAGAGAGAGAGAAAGAGCAAGTGTGTGTGTGTGTGTGTGTGTGTGTGTGTGTGTGTGTGTGTGTGTGTGTCCATAGCACCAAGCAGTGTTCTTGACTCAAAGACCGCTTGGCTAATTATATTTCTCTCCTCAGTGATATCTTTATGGGCAGGTGGGGGAGGGGTGGACTTTGTCAGGGTGTGTGGGTGTGTGTGTGTGTGTGTGTGTGTGTGGGGGGGGGGGGGGGGGGGCATTGTTAGACCAGCGTCAGTTGGCTTAAACCAACAGTAGGTACTGGTCCTGTTTGCACCGTGCTCATAACTCTGTTATAGCCGCCGTAAAATCACCATCGCCACCTCTCCCACCGCCAGCCCTTGTGTTGATCAAACACACTCCCAGTCTGCTCAGTCCATCCTAATCTTCACTCTTGAATCACTCTTGATTGTTTATTATTATTATTCTACAGGGTGCCACTTGCAGAACACATACTGAAATACTGCAGGGTAGTGTGTGTGTGTGTGTGTGTGTGTGTGTGTGTGTGTGTGTGTGTGTGTGTGTACGTGAAAGACAAAAAGAGAGAGTGTGTGTCTGTGAGGGTGGTCAAATGTGATGGCATTTCAGAGGAGTGCAGTAAGGCCACACATAAAGGCACACAGCCCACAGACACACACACACACACACACACACACACACACACACACACACTGATGCACTAATGGACCTGTGAGTACAACAGAGAACAGCAAGGTAATATTTGGCTATTTTAGACTCCCAAAAAGCATGTGTGTGTGTGTGGAGAAGTGGAAGGTGTGCTCTCATCATGGCCTGGTATTGTGTGTGTGTGTGTGTGTGTGTGTGCATGTGTGCGTGCGTGTGTGTGTGCACGTACATCTGTCTGTGTGTGTGTGATAGAGAAAGAGTGATGCATAATTCATGTATTGGCCCAGTTGTACGAGACCGACAGAGTTGCTCACACTCCCCCATTACTACAGTAATTTTTTCCCACTGTCTGCAGACGGATTTTAGGTGGTGATGCTTAAAGAGGAGTTTAGACTAGTGATGCTTACAGAGGAGTTTAAAGTAGTGATGCTTACAGAGGAGTTCAAAGTAGGTGAAATGTTGTCTATGCCCGCAGTCCGTAGAATTGGATAAGTGAGCAGAAGCATTTTCCAGCAGACCCAGCCATTGTCCAAATCTGGCAGCACTGACCTTATCTTAGCTTAGCATAGTCATTGTAATCTAGTGTTTCCAACTAACCAATTGTGGCAACTACACACCAGGCAGCACCAGTAGACAGTTTACAGAGGTGTTTTAGAGTAGTGATGCTCACTAGCAAACACGCCAGAGAAGCTATCGTAAAGAGCACCTACTGCCTAGAGGCATTCAACTCACAGACACAGGCACACGCAGGCACAAACACAGGCACACACACAGAGACATACACACAAACACACACACAGGAGTCCTTGGACTCCGGTTTGGAAGTGTGCGATAGCATGGAAGACCCCAGGCTGCAGGTAATATGTGTGTGTGTGTGTGTGTGTGTGTGTGTGTGTGTGTGTGTTTGTAATCTATCGTTAAAGTGCAGGGGGCTGCTAGGGTTGTAAAAACACGGCATCCAGCGCATGGACAAAGGCAGATAGCAGACAGAAGACCACATTGTTCTCGGGCCTTAACGATACGCCTTTGGCTCACAGCCCTGTGTGTTTACAAGACACGGGACCTCCCCCAGTAGGCACATGGAGTCATTGCCCAGTTATTTGTGTTCAGTGGCCTGTGTGTAGGTGTGTGTGTGTGTGTCTGTGTGTATGTGTATGTGTGTTTGTGTGTGTGTGTGTGTGAGAGAGGGGGGAGAGAGAGAGAGTGTGTGTGTCTGTGGCAGCGGTGGAGCAAGAGGGGCTGGGGGGATTTTCACATAATTAGCGTTTATTCTCCTGGAGCAGCCGAGCTAAGCCCGTCTCGTATCGCGGAGGGATCACAGAGGGATCGGAAAACATTTTCTGGGCCAGTGAAATCTCAGCACCCTCAACGGGGACATGACCCCCCCCCCAACCATGCATAATGGAGGGGAACCGTATAGCGAGCAGCTCCCCAACGCTATAACAGACACAGAGCAGCAGACAGAGCTGTGGTGAGGTTGCCGGAAGACGTCAGTGAGAGTCTGGTTCATGAGGTGCGGAGCAATGTGGATGCATGTAGGGTATAAGCCACAACACTTAGACACAGAACACCCGAAAGCAGAGCTTTGGTCTAGCAAAGGGAAAACGACAGCAGGAGTTTGGGTTGCTGAGTAGAGTTTAAAGGTAGGGTAGGAAATCCTGAAAAAAGGTTAGAGCAAGCTACATTCTTAAGGTACACAATTCAAAAGTCCAAACCCCTTTTTCAGACTTCCTGAAGTCACCTTCAGATTCATGCACAGGGGGGAGGGACAAATGGCAGTTGAGTTTGATAGACATATCACCATTCAATCATTTTGAATGGGTCACTTAAAATAATTGGATGTTGTGTTTTCAGTCCTGTCTGTCCCACAGGTGACTAACATGTTTTATTTTTGTGTTAGAGTACTTAATTAATTGTTTGCCATTAGGGTGGAAGGGGATTTTAAGCAATATAGTAAAAGTTCTCTGGGAAAACATCTCCTATGCTACCTTTAAGTACTTGGGATGGTTTGCTAAATAGATTTTGAGCACCTGGGGGCCATGGACCCACAGCACTCAAGACCTGGTTAACCTAGTTGAAAGCTGCAGTAGTACAGTCTCGAAAAAAGAAATATTTCCATTAGGGACCCCTGGACTTAGCCTTGTAGTTTCCCCAGATATATCCTCGGCATTGGGATTTTTACTGGATATCTGCTGCTTTGCATTGAATGTGCTGAAATGGAGAGATTATAGGTAGGCTATAAAGAAGAGATGCCTCTGCTGTAAAACGCCAGGTTTCCAGCGATGAGAGGCTGGAGCTGGAGCTGGAGCTCTTCCCAGAAGGCTGTAATTACACACACACACACACACACACACACACACACACACACACACACACACACACACACACACACACACATATACACACACACACACACACACACACACACACACACACACAGAGGCGGCAAACCGGATTGAGAAAGTAAAAGTCCTGCCATGTATTACTTCTGGCTTGGCTCTCAACACAGGTGTTTTCAGTAATTATCTCATCTACCTGGCTGAAGAGGTGTGTTAATTGGGATCATCTGGTTTAGTCAATTGGCTAGAACAAATATGTGGCAGGACTTTTACTTTCTGAACCTGGGATGTCCGCCTCTGCACACACACACGCACACACACACACACATACACAGTTCCTGTTCTGCAGCAGTAGCCTCCCTCCAACTCTCTCTCCCTCTGGGTCCCTGGGGTCCAGTTAAATGCTTGCGGCCTCTTTGCTGTGCTGGTGAAGTGGCTTTAACAGACCTGGACACTTCTGCCTATTTTGGGTTCGTCATTCAGCAAGTTCATTCGTCCTGGAAGTGTCGTGTTTGCAGAAAAAAACAGAAGTAGAGGGAGAAAAAAACAGGAGTGGAGAAGGGGAAGAAGAAGGGGGTCATTTTATTGGCCACTTGGGTATTTGATTGAAAGAGATGAGTCATTCAAGAGAGGTAGAGGGAGCAGAGGATGCTGGGAGATCCAGAGTTTTATCAGCCTTTCGGAAGAGAAGCAGCGTGAGTGAGTGTGTGTGAGTGAGTGTGTTTGAGTTAGTGTGTTTGGGTTACTGTGTGTGTGTGTGTGTGTGTGTGTGTGTGTATGTGTGTGTAAGTGTGGGTGTTTATGAGTGAGAGTGTGTATGTGTATGTATGCGTGTGTGTCAGTGAATGTGGGTATGCAAGTGTTTTTGTGTAAGTGTGTTTGAGTGAGTGTGTGTGAGTGATTGTGAGTGAGTGAGTGTTTGCTTTATTGAGTGGATAGATAACCCTCTTAGGACATCTGCTTGAGCAGGCCGCACCATCTCTTTACACAGATGGAGATTGGACTCAAATGGAGATTTGTCTCCTCTGGGCAGGACGGTATGTGTGTTGGTGTGTGTGTGTGTGTGTGTGTGTGTGTGTGTGTGTGTGTGTGTGTGGATGTGTATGTGTGTGTCTGCGTGTGTGTGTGTGTTTGTGTCCCCTCTGGGCAGGATGCTGGATGGTCCCCTCAGATCTGGGTACTGCTGACGTGGCTGACCCATTTCACATCACAGCCTGTCTCTGACAGCTGTCACAAAGAGGTCGGACCATTTGCCACATGGGTCAAGGGCCAATAAGATGCAGTGTTGCGCTATGGAGTGAAGGGGGCGGAATTGTCGCCTCCAACAGGTGTCACAGGCCAGGTGTGATTCTAATTACCCTGTTACATATGCAGGTCTCTCTCTCTCTCTCTCTCTCTCTCTCTCTCGGGGGCACTTTCTCAGAAAAATGTTTCATTAGTGGGCCTGCGTATAGTGCAAAGAAGAAGCATAAAATCTGCTTAATGAACTGCTTGATAAGATCAGCAAAGATGGCTATTTGGAAAACCCGGAGAAACAAGTTAATTGATGCTGGTTCCTGTGATCCAGTTGAGGTTTTTAAGGGGATGGTGGCTGCACGTGTGAATGTTGAATATGCCTACTATAAGTTAATTGATGATGTTGATTGTTTTGTGGTTGTGTGGGGGGGTAGAGGAAGTGTTGTGCCATGTCACTGCTGATGGTATGGTGGGGTTAAGTGTGTAATGAGGGAGGGGCTACCTCCAAATTTTCAGGGGTTTGTAAATGTAAGCTGTGCAGTGGACGTGTGTTTGTAATTGTTTGACAACGGTTTAATAAAGGAGTGTTAAATCTCTCTCTCTCTCTCTCTCTCTCTCTTACAGACAGACACACACACACACACACACACACAGACACTTCCATGTATCTCATTCAACCACTCTGCTTCCCTTGTGACAAAATAAGAACCAGACATAAGCACATCATAACCTTAAAATGGCAGACTTCATTAGGAGCTTTCCTTGAGGGCTATGTTCAGCAGCCACTGTCCCAGTGTTCAGTAATTACACAACTTAATCTTTGAAGAACGGTCATGTCAGTTAGAGATATAAACACAATAGCATTGTTAGACCATAGGGCATGGCTGGGCATGGCTGTGATGTTTATGACAGCAGCTATAAACTCTTTAAGATATGACCAGTACATGACCAGAGGGGAGCAGCTCTAAACTGTGTTCCTTCAGTTTGGATTTCTTCAGTATTAATCAGTGTAGAAAATAAAACATAAAGTAAAACCATGACTGAGAAAGCATGTCCAAACTTTTGACTGGTACTGTACAGTCCCTGACAAAAGTCTTGTTGCTTATCCATACTGTAGAAATGGAAGCTTATAGCCTGACTTTTAATTAATCCATTGGTTTTAGAAATGTCTCATATGAAAGCTAAAACCCTCCTAAATTATGTTAATATATGAAAATAAATGTGCTTTACTGAAGCAAGATTGATCATTTAATGAACAGAGAAAGGTCAGATTTTGGCAAGACACAAGTTTTGTCGCCTACAGAAAATTGAACAAATAATTTACTTCAAATACAAAAATATGTTGCATAACATCAGTGAATCAAGTAGTGGTGCTGTGAGATTCATATTTAATATCTTGTATGACTTCCATGAGCTTGAAGGACTGCATCCATGTGGTTCGACAATGATTTATACAATTAATTGATGAAGTGATCAGGAATAGCAAAGAAAGCAGTCTTACATGCCTCCCAGAGTTCATAAAGATTCTTTGGTTTTGCCTTCCATGCTTCGTCTTTCATTCTACCCCAGACATGCTCAATGATGTTCATGTCTGGTGACTCGGCTGGCCAGTTCTGGAGCACCTTGATCTTCTTCGTCTTGAGGAACTTTGATGTAGAGATGGAAGTATGCGATGGAGCACCATCCTGCTGCAAAATTTGTGGTTGGGAATGTAAGAGGTTGCTAATACTTCTTGATATTTTAGGCTATTGATATTGCCTTCCATCCTGCAAATGTCTTACACCCCCATACTGGATGTAACTCCAGACCATGATTTTTCCACCACCAAACTTAATTGTTTTCTGTGTGAATCTTGGAACCATGCAGGCTCCAGTAGGTCTCCTGCAATATTTGTGGCGGCTGTGATGTAATTCAACCGAAGATTTATCTAAGAAATCTTCTGCCACTTTTCCAGCGTCCATCCTTTTAGCAGGCTGTGGGCCTTGCCAAATGTTTTTTAATTGCCTTTTGTTCAGTGCTGGTTTCTGTGCACTGATTCGACCATGGAGGGCATTTCGAGACAGAATTCTACAAACTGTTCTGGTTGACAAAGGGACTTGAGGTGACTAGACCTGGTGGAGCTCTGCTGCAGTGGAAAAGGGGCTGGCCTTGGATTTTTGAAACAACAAACGGTCCTCCCGAGCTGTTGTCTGCCGGACCTGGGGTGGTCAAAATCATCTCCAGTCTATTCAGATCTTTTTCTTATTCTTTGTACTTGACGCTGATACACATTGAAGGTGTCAGCCACCTCAGCAGTGGATCTGGTCTTCATCCTCTTGATATTTAATGCTTTGGTCTCAGGGTGCATCTTAGGTATGTTGTCAGAAGGCAAGTTGGACTTGATGTGAAGGTCTGGTATGCTGGGGTTCTTTTTATACACACCCACAAATTGATTGATCAATAACTGATCACAGGTGACTGCTGTAATCTAGGATTGGGTGCATCATATGACAAGGCGACAAAACTTTTGTCTTGCCAAAATCTGACTTTTCTGTGTTCATTAAATTATCAATCTTTCTTCAGTGAAGCAAATTTATTTTCAGTATATTAACATAATTTAGGAGGGTTTTAGCTTTCATATGAGACATTTCTAAAACCAATGGATTAATTAAAAGTCAGGTTATAAGCTTTTGTTCCTACAAAATGGATAAGCGGCAAGACTTTTGTCAGGGACTGTATATGTATACAAAAGAAGAGGCCGCACAGCTCCGAAATCTAAATAGGTGCTAAACCAAAAAACAGGAGTCCAAGACATAAAGGCGAGGTTTGCACACTTCAGCTCCCGGATTTCTCTGCTTTTATTCATGTTTCTTCACTCAAGCGAGGTTTCAAGCCTACTGCCCTTCATGATATAAAATTCTAGTATGATACTAATTCACACTTCATCACATGCCAATTAAATTACCATCAAACCTTTGGTACTAATGTACACTGTCAAATGCAATTAACTTACCACCAAACGTCTGGTACTAATACACACTGTCATGTTTAATTAACTCAAGACATAAGGAAAAGGTCTACATACTTTAGCTCCCTGATTTTTAACTTTTATTCACATTCCTTCACCCAAATGGCGCTTCAAGCCCACTGCTCTTCATTAGCCTGACATGTCGGGCCAGCCGTTCTTAAATCTGAGGCATTGGCTGGGGCGTTGGCTCGAAATGTCACTTGAGTAAGAAATGGAAGAGAGAAGAAAAATATCAGGCAGCTGAAGTGTGCAGATATCCTCTTTATGCCTTCGATCGTATATGTATGTCATGGAACTGGACTGGACTTGACAGGTACTGTATGTTCCAAACCATGATGTTGTTTGCCAGTCCCAATGACTTTGTTGGTTTGAACACTCAAGGATTCTGTGTGGTCATTGACTCGTGCAAGAACAATTCAGGAGGCGAAAATATAAAATTAACTGAGGTTTATTGACGTAAATAAAGTAAACTAAACTGGTTCAAGGGTTCAAGTGTTTCTATATTCAATGTCTAAAGTTCAAGTCCATTCATGCATCCAGTCTGCTACGGTTTGCTACGTTCTCGGCTACGGTCATTGATGGTATGCGCATCACAGAACCCTCCCACTGGTATCCGGATGGCACACCTACTGTATATACCTGTCGGTATATTTTCCCCTTGGCCTGTAGAGGGCATATTCATTCATTCACACTCACTCATTCACTCACTCATACTCCAAACATAAATGATATTAGATACAAAAAATGAAAACAAAATGAAACAAATGAAAGTTGTAAATAATAATATTTAAGAAAATAAAAACTGTAAACATAAATTGCTATTATGGCTCCTACAGGTACTGTATATGTATACTTAATTACACAGGCCTGGTACTGTATATGTATTCGTAATGACACTGGACTAAAGAGTTACGCATGCGTCACTAAGCGGGATTAGATCAGGACAATTCAGAGGGCCCAGAGCTTCACAGGGGCCAACAGAGGACTATGATATATCGGAGCCCACAATTTTTAGCAGCGCCCCTGCACACGCACACATACACACACACACAATGACGAGGTGATTTCACTGAGGAGGAAAGAGCCAACAGCCTTCTCATCTGCTGGATCATGTGGTCTGGTCTGGACGTGTGGACATGGAAACAACATCAGCCCCCTGCAGGGACGAGAGAGAGAGACAGAGAGAGAGAGAGAGAGAGAGAGAGGGAAGCAATTTTCAGTTATTTTCCACAGTTGTCCCCGAAGACTGTACCTTCTTTTTCTTTCAAAAAAGTAATCAGTGATAAATGATGTGTGTTTTTAGATTGAATCTGAGGGTTTTGCAGAAGTGTTTTGTAGATTGAATGTTTTATTTGGCAAATTGATGAGCTCTGACTGATAAGGTGACACAGGCAGCGATGCAGGCACTTCATAAGGCCTCCGCCTGATGTATGCTGACGCAAATCCCCCCGCTGGTCCACAAAAACACACTCACACACATAAACACATACACACACCACACACACACACACACACACACACACACACATACACACACACATACCTTGGTGCGAATATCTGGTCTTGGAAGAACTGGCTCCATCAGACATAGCTAAGATTGAAAATGGTCTGCAGTGGTGTTCTGGAAGGGGATTTGTCAGAGATGACAGCAGAGACCGGCTTCTGTGGTTGGTTTTATTTAGAAGACCAGCGCTAAGACAGGCCCGGTCATACTCAATGAATGAGCACAGGTCACCTAAAGACACACACACACACACACACACACACACACACACACACACAGGTCCAGGGGCCCCTCTACACTAAACACACACACACACACACACACACACACAGGTCCAGGGGCCCCTCTACACTAAACACACACACACACACACACACACACACACACACACACACCAGTTACTCAAGCTACTAAAAGAAGTCCAGTTGCTTACAACTTAGCTTATTTGACTAACATGACATGGATGAATGAGAATCTTTACAGACAGACAGACAGACACAAACACACACACACACACACACAAACTTTTGTTGCCACATTGAAAAACCTTTTCCCTGCAGTGTCCAAATATATCACCCCCTCCCCCAATTGTGTTCACAGTGTGACCACATGTTATTGCTATTTGCTTCAGCAATGCTATTTGCTTCAGGATTGTGGATTGTAATACACCTTTGTTTGTGAAATGTAGCGCTAATGTCCACAGTGTCATTAGCTGCTAACACTAGCATTCCCCAGTTTACCTAAAATGCAGAGTAGCTATTGTGCTGCAAATGCTAGCGCTATGTAGATTACCCAAGCACATGTACAGTGCCTGACAAAAGTCTTGTCGCTTATCCATTCTGTAGAAACAAAAGCTTATAACCTGACTTTTAGTTAATACATTGCTTGTAGAAATGTCTCATATGAAAGCTAAAACCCTCCCAAATTATGCTCAATATACTAAAATAAATTTGCTTCACTGAAGAAAGATTGATCATTTAATGAACACAGAAAAGTCAGATTTTGGCAAGACAAAAGTCTTATCGCTGTGTCATATGATGCACCCAATCCTAGATTACAGCCTCACCTGTGATCGGTTATTGATCAATCAATTAGTGGATGTGTATAAAAAGAACCCCAGCATACCGGACCTTCACATCAACTCCAACTTGCCCTCTGACAACATGCCTAAGATGCACCCTGAGACCAAAGCATTAATTATCAAGAGGGTGAAGACCAGATCCACTGCTGAGGTGGCTGACACCTTCAATGTGTCTCAGTGTCAAGTACAAAGACTAAGAAAAAGATCTGAATAGACTGGAGATGTTTTGGACAAGCCCATGTCCGGCAGACCCTGCTAGACAACTGCTCGGGATTACTGTGTGTTCCAAGGCCAGCCCCTTTTTTCACTGCAGCAGAGCTCCACCAGGCCTGTTCACTTCAAATCCTTGTGTCAACCAGAACAGTTAGTAGAATTCTGTCTCGAAATGTCCTCCATGGTCGAATCAGTGCACAGAAACCAGAACTAAACCAAAGGCAATTAAAAAACATTTGGTAAGGCCCACAGCCTGCTGAAAGGATGGATGCTGGAAAAGTGGCAGAAGATTTCTCAGATAAATCTTCGGTTAAATTACATCACAGCCACCGCAAATATTGCAGGAGACCTGCTGGAGCCCGCGTGGATCCAAGATTCACACAGAAAACAATTAAGTTTGGTGGTGGAAAAATCATGGTCTGGGGTTACATTCAGTATGGGGGTCTAAGACATTGGCAGAGTGGAAGGCAATATCAATAGCCTAAAATATCAAGAAGTATTAGCAACCTCTTACATTCCCAACCACAAATTTTGCAGCAGGATGGTGCTCCATCGCATACTTCCATCTCTACATCAAAGTTCCTCAAGGCGAAGAAGATCAAGGTGCTCCAGGACTGGCCAGCCCAGTCACCAGACATGAACATCATTGAGCATGTCTGGGGTAGAATGAAAGACGAAACATGGAAGGCAAAACCAAAGACTCTTTATGGACTCTGGGAGGCATGTAAGACTGCTTTTTTGCTATTCCTGATGACTTCATCAATAAATTGTACGAGTCATTGTCTAACCACATGGATGCAGTCCTACAAGCTCATGGAAGTCATAGAAGATATTACAGTTTTTTCTGAATGCTTAAATACTTACAGTGATTGTTGTAGCACAATTTCTAAAACTACTAATTCTTATAGCAAAACCCCTCACTGAGTTTTCAAAACTAATAGCACAAACTCTGCTTTGCACTCAGTTTGTAATTTTGTAACACACACTTCCACTGCACAGCACTCTTTTTGCAAAACTGTAAACAGCTTTACACACAACTTGCAAATAATCAACACACTCTTAGCAAACCTATACACAATCATGGCTATTATTTAAACCATTTTGCCAACTTTCTGGCCACACTGTCACGTGTGAAAACTCTTTTATATAAATAATTCACTTTGCAATCAGCGTGAACACTAGCAATACAGTAAGCCACAGGTAAGCTTTTGAGGTGGAGTACAATGTTGGAATAAAGAGGAGTGAGAGTTAGAGGGGAGCATGAGGATGTGGAAGTGAAAAAGCAAGAGGGAGAGGACGACAAGGACAAGGAAGTGGTTAGAGGAAGAGGATGAGGAGATGACAAAGTAAGAGGAGGACGAGATAGGGAAGAGGAAGGGGAAGGAAGAAGAGTAAGAAATAGAATTTTTGATGACATCAGAGCTACTTTAGTGGGCAGTGGAATGACCCTGAGGGAAGCTGGACAATGGGTTCAGCCTAACCTGAGCCGCTACAGTGTAGCAAGCATGATAAGGCATAAAGCTATAGTATAATTGGTACTGAATCCGGACGAGCATACTCTAGGGCTGTGCATGGGCCTGCTGTGCTGCATTTGTTTTGTCTTTTCCAGAGAGTGATGGAGCTACAGCCAGATGCCATAGGTCATTAGCTGATTCTTGTGGATGAGGCAGGTTTCAGCCTCACTATAACGAGGAACATTGTTGGACACCGTGCCATAATCAATGTCGGACAACTTGGTAGCATAGCTATGTGTGCAGCTATAAGTCAAAATGGTGTTGTTCTCCTTCTCTGCGCTAGAAGGTCTATGACCATCATCCACATCAATGCATGGCCTTTCTACAGGCAATGGAGGAGGCATACAGGGATATTGTAGTAAAGGGGAAAAAGAGTCACCCCACCTGGATTTGAACCCAGGTCTCCAGGGTATCAAACATGCACTTTGGCCACAACACCACAGAGCCAGGTTTGTTGGTATGGTAGTCAAAGCATACACACAACCCTAGTGATGGCACGCCATCACAGACATTGACTAGGCCTCATGCCTTGATACTGCACTCCAGAGATATTTTTGTCAGTTCCTTTGACTAGAAAAGATTACAGCTGATGTTGACAATTTTTTGTGGCTGGACCCAGAGAGACGACAAGATGTAGACTTCTTGTTTTTTTTTTTTTTGTTTTTTTTTTCTCTCAGTGAAATTACTGTATGTTATCTTTCTTCAGTAAAGCAAATTTATTTTCAGTATATTAACATAATTTAGGAGTTTTAGCATTTCCCAGTTTACCTAAAGCAGAGAGTATTGTGTACACATTCCTTATAATTCATGATGCCTCCGTGCTCCTAGCAGTAGTCTCAAGGTTGTGTAGTGAGTTGTGTGTTTGTTTGTGAGTATTTGAGTGTGTGTGTTTGTGTGACACTCCAGGGCCCTAAGCAGTACCTTGTCACAAAAGCGCTGCCCCAAGACAATGCTGTAGTGTTGGCACTTTAATACAGTCATGCTTCTACAGTTACATATGAGCTCTCCCAACCAAACTTCTCCTCTCCTCTCCTTAGATTCCTAGTATGATAGTAATTTACAGTACAATTTAAGTCAAGTCATAAAGAGTAGCCCGCAGCTCCGTAATTTTTTCCTTTTATTCACGTTCCTTCACCCAAGTGACGCTTCAAGCCAACTGTTTTTTATCAGACTTAAGAGCAACTTGGATTCCTTCTGTTTTTTGGTTCAGCACCTATTTAGATTACAGACATGTGTGCCCTCTTCCTGTGTTTATTTAACTCCACCATCCAACTTGAGGTACTACAGTTTTTACCAATCATTTTCACGCGTTTTGCAGGGCAATGTTCATTTTTGCAAAACTCTTAACATATTTGCATGAACCAAAGTCTATGGGAGACAAACTACGTTCTCTTTCGCATTGCTTTCACACAATTGCATTCAATCACCACTTCAACCAAAATACATAAATACTTCTCTCAGTTAATGTTTACCACCAACAAAATTATGTACAACTACAGCTAAATTTGCAGACATTTGGATACTCTTATCAAAACAGTTAATTCTAGGATCAAAACCTAGAAGCAATACAATACAGTGTAACAAAGCACAGCATTTTGCATTTTATCACACAAAAAAAAATTATGTGCTTGAGGCATCTTGTAGCCAAATAATTATTGATATTTAGCACTTTTACACTTACGTGTGTATTTCTTCATAATATATTTTTTTATTTTTATAGCTTGTTACGTAACAGGTAAACAAAGAGGTTAAATTTGCATGTTTATGGGCAAAACATTGTGATGTAGAAAGTTGTTATTGGAGTTGCTGTGTATTCCATTACCAGTATGTACTGTAAGCTTTATCATGGTTTATCCAAAATGCAGCAGCACCATGGATCAGCATTACAGTAGGTAGGGCCAAAAACAACTTCTATGGATGATTATATTTACATAGCCTGGCTGTCGCACCAAGCTTGTAGACAGAGCTTGGTCTGGCAAGCCTCCCTCAATGTAGCATCACAGGCAGTATGGGCGGGCCCAGGCTAATATTTACATACATTTACATGTACAACACATATTACATGTACATTCTTTTGCAGTGAAACATACTCTAATTGATGCAGGTAATGGGCGTTCACCTTTCCTGCAGTGGAACACAATTTGGTTATATGTAAGCACAGGGTGAAGGTATCACATGTTACAGTTCATCCTGGTGTGTTTCTGGAGTGAGGTGTTTTCTTTTTGTATGATTGTGCATATTTGATTGACACAATTTATCTTCAGTTCTGAAATGTGTACTGCAGTTAGAATCCAGAAAAATTGCGAACTATAGAAAATCCACTGAAAAACACCTTGTAACATTTTCTAATACATATGGTACTTTACACAAAATAATTCATTTCTAAACTGTATAGGTATAGCCTATACTCTTTATTTATCTATTATCAAAGGTACATGAATACATACAAATGTGACTTAGATTGTTTGATAAAGTGTGTATTTACAATACATATCAGTAATGTGCCATACTGTCAGACAGAGGCTAGATTTTAAGTGATTTGTTTCAAGTTGTTTGCATTTTTTAGGTTATTGTACACTGACTGGCATTGTAGACTTATTGACCGACAGCGTGTGTTATAGTTAGGTTGCTGTAGCGCATTTTGCAGCAAATGTTAATTGATGTGCTCAAACGCATGTTGGTACAGCACACTGTGTTAAGAGTTTTGCAAAAGTGGACATTGCCCTGCAAAACGCGTGAAAATGATTGGTAAAAACTGTAAAATGTAAAATACTGTAAAAATACACCCTGCTGTCTTATACACGTCATCATTCTCACGGCAGACATGCATACTGCTGTTACATGCTACACAGGCGCTGTACACTCCTAAGGATTTTGCAATTTTTTACACATGTGATGCAAAATGGTAAACATTCTTCTCCACATTTACAGTTTTTTACGATTGCTTAAGCTCAATTTTAAAAACTCTGCCCTTTTTTTCAAAACACTATACACAGTTATTGTAACCATACACTCAATTAACAGAACACCCCTGCCCTATTGCAAAACGATATTCTGTTTACAAAACTATACACTTTTTTATAAAAATGTGATTTTGTTGCCAAATCATACACACATGATTCATATGATCTATTTGTGTTCCAGTGAGTTACACACTGTAGTAATCAATCCTGAACACTTTTTAACATTCTGACTTTTCTAATGACATGATCTGGGTTTCATTTTTTCAGACATATTGATAAATGACATGATGCATTCATGAAACACAACATGTGACTAATGCTGTTCACCAAATATATTTCAATATATATATTTTTACTTTTATATAATGCAAAATCAGTCAATATGCTGAAGTGTTTGTTTGTTGCATGGTTGCATATTGAAAACCATTTTTTCAAAGAACCATATTCACCGCAAACATAGTAAAACATAGTAAAGTGTTGTTGGAGACAAAAAGTTACTCTAAATATCATCTCTGGCTAATTTGGTGGCAAGTGTCAACGCAGCATTTTTACTGTAAGGTAGTCAACCAATGTCATTCCAATGTGACCAATTTAGTCCTTGTCTTTTCTGTCTGCTCTCTTCCCATTGAATCTTGGTGATACAGTTTTTTACAGTTGCTTAAACTCAATTTTAAAACTGGGCCCATGTTGACAAAACACTACACACAGTTAATGCAACCATACACCCAATTAACAGAACACCCCAGCTCTATTGCAAAATGCTATTCTTTTGTCAAAAGTGTACACATATTTATAAAAATGCAACTGTGGCACCAAATTGCACACACATGAGTCACATCATATGTTTGTATTGGAATAAGTTAGACACAGTGGTAATTAATGCAAAATACTTGTAACATTTGCTCTTTCTTGTAAATTACACAGACAAAGTAAAATATAGTAAATTCACCACTAATGACACCAATTCACAAATTCAACACTACATGACAGCAATTCTGCAGACCAATGAAAATATTTATTTTTTTATCCTGTAACTAGACTCAACTCAGCCAATAGTTGCAGGAACATAGTATATACTGAACAAAACAATACACAACAGTATCTTTAGTAACCATGTTGAAGAAAAAAAATAGGCATCCCTTCTCCTTGCTGCATCTGGCCACAGAATTTCATCCAGATCGTAAACCTTCCACCGCCAATGCTGAGAAATACTCTTCTATTGGATTTAGAAAAGGAGAGTATGGTGGAAGAAAAGGGACTGTAAACTGTGGATGCTGTAGAAACCAATTTCGTACCAAAGGAGATCTATGAAAGGACACATTGTCCCACACAACAATGTAACGCATGCGTTCATTCGTGTTCACTGCAGTTACAATGTTGTGTGCTCTGTCCAAAAATGCAAGGATAAGTTCAGTGTTGTATGGACCCAGGTTAGCATGGCGGTGGAGGACTCCATGTACTGTAATAGCAGCGCAAAGGGTAACTACACAGGGTTACACACAGTTAACACATAACACATGACAAATGCTGTTCACTAAATATATTTCAATAGATATTTTTTTACTTTTATGTAATCCAAAATCAGTCAATATGCTGAAGTGTTTCCTTGTTGCATGGTTGCATGTTGAAAACCATTTTTTCAAAGAACCATATTCACAGCAAACATAGTAAAACACAGTGTTGTTGGAGACAAAAAGTTACTCTAAGTATCATTTCTGGCTAATTTGGTGGCAAGTCTCAACATAGGGCTTTCAAGGTAGTCAACCAATGTCATTCCAATGTCATCAATTTAGTCCTTGTCTTTTCTGTCTGCTCTCCTCCCATTGTACCTTGCAGTGATAGTATTTACCTCTTCCTCTTGTTACATGTCATCTCACTCTCATCTTTACTGTCCCTCTTTCTTTTCCTCTTGCTACAACACTGCCTTACATTCATATTCAAGTCAAAGTTACGCCCCTGTTTTCTATTTTACAGTGTTTAAGTATGATTACTGTGTTTTGCATTTTATCCCTTAGTGTTTTGGCACATGACAATTGTGTTTAACCAGTTGGTTGCAAGTGTGTGGTCATTTGGTAGCTAGTGTTTTGAAATGGAAAAAAGGTGACATTACAAAAGCGTAATGTGTGTAATGCATGTAAGTGTGTGTAATGTTTTGCAAATCGCTGTGTGTAGTGTTTTGCAAAAAGTGTGAAGCTGAAAATGTGCTTAGAGTGGTGCCTACCTGAGCCGATGTTTTGGTATTTGAGTATTGGGTTTCATTAACTGTGGAAAACTAGATTTTAGCGTGTAAGCAAACATAAAAAATTGTAATCGCAAATAGAGCACTAATGAGTCAAAACTAAGTTTACTTCATTGCAAATGACCTGACACCACCAATGTAAGCCAATTGAGAGAGCCACCATAAGGTTTCAGCTTTTTGTAAAGCCCAGTGATCTCTTGTTTGCAGCCCTGTATACAGCACGTAGTTTTCATTTGTACTGCATTCACAAAATATATTTTTGTTCGAAGTATTTTAGCAAGTAATCTAATACTACCACTTTGTTTTAGTCTTTGTACAGTACATATACATCCTGAATTGTGCTATTTTTCAGTTGGAAATGCATTTTCAGGGCTGTAAATTATACACATCTGAACGTTTTGCTTTTCATTTTCTGGTGTAGTGTTTACTAACTGCTTCATTGTAATTCCATTTTGACAATGGTGTTTCTGTTTTGAGAATAGAGTTTAGTTTTGAGCACATATAAAACTGTTTTGAGGCAGTAGTGCAACAAGAATCAGGAGTTTTGGGAAATGCATGTGAGCAATTGGAGTTTGTGTTTACAGTTTTGAGAAAATGGGGTAAGGTTTCAGAAATTGAGTTTTAGCAATGGATGTGTTGTGCTCAAAGAGTCAGAGTCTGTTTTTTTCAACCATTTACACACATTTTCAAAACTCTGTGCTTTTCTCAAAATTATACACACAAATCTAACACAGTATTCAAAATATTCTAAACACATCTCAAACGCAAGCATTTGTCTCATGTTATAAACACATTTTCCATAGCCTTACATCAGTGGCGGTTCTATAGTGTTTTAGGCAGAGAGACACGCTGCTTCTGTGCATGGCACCTTCTCAGCAAGAAGGGCGCCTGCAGTTCAGCAGTTCACCAGGGGGCCGCCAATGTGCCGATTGCAGTGATATGACACACGGAGCTTTTTATTTATTTATTTATTTATTTTTGCCCGGTTCGTCCGTGCCTAAAACCGCTACTGCCTTTTACACACTATTAGTCTAAATCTAAGGCACTTTTGTTTTTATGGATGCTTTGATATATTGCCATACAAGAGTGAAATATGGTAGTCATATGGTAGTCTGCAAGTGGAAATCAACACAAGCAATTTTGGAATGAAAAATATTTACTGTAATTTTGTAAATAAATAGATACACAGTACATAGTGAGACGAGACAACATTTCACCTGCAGCAATTGGTGGTACACGAAACTGTTACAGAATAGTGCATACACACACTATCCACACACAGTGTGTACACACATAGACATGAAAAACTACACACATTCATACTCACACACATGCACACACACACACATGGACAAACACACTAGGATACACATGTGGATTCACATTACACAATGTGCAAAACAAGGACAAGTAACATACTAAAGCAAACACACTAGACAGGGCATGGCTTATATCCAAGCTCTGTAGGCTAGTGGTTATGAATGGAAAAACATTTTATACATACGACGTGATATTACAGTAGCACCCAAAAAAGTGTTTAGGGTCCATCTCTCCTCCTGGCTGGGTCTGGCCAAAATACTTCATTCGTATCACATGCTATATTTTCTCTTGCCAAACACTTGTAACAATCCACCTGATCAGAATTAACGGCAGGGGACGGATACAACGCTATATTTTCACGGGCGGGTTTACTACAAGTACGGTAACACAGCAGTTACACCGTTGATTCAGGTAGCAATCAGAGACAGATACAACACTTACTAAACTTCCATTTGCGGCAAACGTCACAGATAGCGAGTGTGGAATAACACAAGGAAAACAGTTTCACCCAACAAAGCGCACTGTATTGGTGTTTTCTGAGGTACTAGAAACAACTGACACCAGGATTTCTGCAGCGCTACAATGTAAACAATACTCAACGTACACAGCACACCGCTTTCTCCCCACACCAGACGTCCCCAAAAGTCAAGTGCTACCTAACAGTAGGCTTGTTCGGGTGAGGGTAAACGTTTACATTCGGCTACATGCGTTTTCAGTCAGCGATGCATTGTGGGATGAAAATGTTGCATGATGGTTAGACTTTGTGTTTGTGAGTTGCCAGAAAGGCGTGGCGATGTCACAAAAACGTCACAAGGTTAGATGACCTAAAAACCCACGTGAGTTAAACGCATGTAGCTGCATGTAGACAAATCGTGCAAGTGCTTGCAGTTGCTTTCCCGCGGCTACAATCGTCTAACTAACGCCTCCGTGGTGACGCAACTTTGCCCTGGTTGGTTTAAAGTTCATTGACATCTGGACACGTGTGTTGTGTAGTGCTTCTCATCTTATATGTATGTTATTTTAGTCCAGTTTGAAGACATATCTTTTCTCTCTCTTTAGATTGCTCAATCTTTTATTTATTTATGTATTTGTTAATCTCATTTTTATTTTATTGCTTTGTGTCAGTAGGCTATACCTATTAATGATCTTTGGGTTATGGTTTTGCCGTGTTATTTTTCATCCTTGTGTTGTGCAGCACTTTGGGACATCTCTGTTGTTTTGTTTAAATGTGCTATTAAAAAACAACTCGACTTGACTTGAAGTCTCAATGCACCCTACTACAACCGCCCGCCCCCTCCATGTCCCTCACACACAACACATGACCTCTTTGTCATCTACGAAGATCAGGTGGTGTAAACAAAAGACTTGTGTCCGACTTGATCGAAGCCCGCCCATGCTGCAAGGCGGAGTTCTTGCTGACGTATGTAGACAAACTCAGACAAATGCAAACAGACGGGTTTGTCACTCGAACGGGCCTAGTCCCAGCATTGATAGCAATGCGAAGTTCGTAGAGCGAACTACTGGCTTAATCCGATATACGGCAGCAAAGTTTTGGTAATCCCTGATGAGTAGCCGTCCTCGCCAGACAACAATATAACAAAAGGACACAGTCTCACCAGTTCGATGTGCAGGGCTCAGTTATTTAACTTGCCTTTATCCCAAGGCTTTTGACGAATTAAACAAGGACAATCCCTGAACGAGTGAAGCCCGGTAATCCACAGAACGAAAGGCCCCGACCAAGCAACTCTCTGCCGCCAGCTTCAGCACAGAAAATGCTCACCTGTCGCACCACCCCCACTACTTCCTGTGCGGGTATTTTTAAGGACAGGCTACCCCCAAACTCCCGTCATTTCATTGGATGACGAACAGGTAAACATACACGACACAGCAGCAAGGTATGTAGAAAGGAAACAAAAAAACAAAAATGCATATGAACATGAACCGCATAGTCATGAAAAAAAAGGTGACTGTGGCAACCTTTACACACTGAAGAAAGAATCTTCCTGTGTGACATATCCAACCTTGGATACAGGCAGCATCAATGTCATCACATGCTCTTTCTATTGCCTGGTGAAGTGGAAGTTAGACATACAGGCGATGATCATATATTCTCCGGTGCCATGTTGAGAATTTTTTGGTTGGGTTGAGAAATGTTTAGTATGGAGACAGGTTGACAATAGAAAAATGTTATTGTTTGCACATACGAGGACAGAGTTTAAAGCACTGATGAATAAGTGTGGCATTTTGAGTGGTTGTGTTTGAAAAAGGAAATCATGTTACTTCCTGTTAGATTTCTGTGTGTTAAGTAGAGATTTGTGTGTATTGATTTGAAACAAGTGAATAGCTAAATTGAAAACTGTGTCAAGGCTGAGAAGGTGTGTATGGTTTTGATGACTTGATGTGGAGTTGCGATGTTTGAGTGAAAGGCGTTGGAAATTGTGTGCTATATAAAGATTTTGTGTGTAAGCAGTTGAAAAAAACGGTAAGGTTCTGCCAGCATGTTCACAGTAATGCCACACAAAAAATTGCCCACTCTGCTTATTGTGCTAAGGTAAATCTGTCTGTATGAAATTGCATTAGAAATGGACGTTTGGAAGTGAAATGAATTTGCCACACCCTCAGTGTTTTACTCCTCGTCTACCTGCTCAGTCGGTGCCATTCGATGTGGGTGCTTTTTCTCAATCCATTACTTCACCTCATACCTCCTGTCATTCCTGGTTAGGAATGACATGGCCGTGCACACACAGGTCCTGCCTGGCCTCTACCTGTGCTGTTGACTCCAGCATGATTCCTACAAAGTACTGGCTAGACACCCCTGCCATCATTTGCTTGCTTCTTCTTTGGCACATTTGCAATGCAAACTTCTGAATTGTACCTCAACATCAGAGGGCCACATAGATATAATTTGTGCAAAGCAGTGTCATGAGGAGTTGCATAGTTAACCTTATATCATTTTAACTGATGCAAATATCCAATCCCAAGGGCTGCTATTCATTTTGCTCACAACTCACACCTCTGTACCAATGGTAAATCTTAGCACTTCCATGAATTTTATGTTCCTGTTATCGTCTTTGTGTGACAGACAGTGGAGCTGACCAATGAAGAATTCTGTCCTCCTCCAATAAGGAGACCAATGAGGAATTCTGTCTTTCTCATGCACTGACCATGCACCAATCAGAGGTGCCAAGGCCAACCAAGCCAAATCGTCCACAGAAAAAATGGGCATGGTAATAAAATGCCACACAGTTAAGGTTTTGATTTGATTTCTGTAACGGTGCGGTAGCCCGTTACCATTTTTACACCACAGTTCATCGCTAAAACACCACACGACACACGCTTTTTAAACACAGCCTTTTATTTGTTTTAAAACCACACGTGAGCATGCAGCTGGCAGTCACGGAAGAACGGCATCTGCAACACAACAAATACACAGCGTTTCAATAAACTGTTCTTACCATCAGGAGTTGCCAACTGATATAAGAACTATGGACATGGCAAACATTTTCCGTTGGCAAACAATAGCTAACAAACCAGACAAACAAGGGAGGCTAAGAGCAGCATGGCTTACCTTGGGTGGATGATTTATCGGACCCCTAGGAATAGGGGTAGCGGAAATGACGTATCAAGACCGTAGTACGCAGGCCCAAGGACTTGGTTGATTAGCTGAACAACACATGTTCCGAATACAGATGTTTTGTTGCTTTATGGCTGTTTTATTGGCGTGAAGAAATATTTGTCGAACCCCTTATTCCAGGTAAGCTATATTTCTTATTTCTTGGTCAGGAAAGCTTGTGAAATAAAATCAAAATCACCATTGCAGAACACATCTGGTGTATCACAACTGACGGGAAGGTTACATTTTGTTGGTATGATAGAAAATAATTGTCAGATTCTTTGGAAACTGTTGTGTGCCAAACCTCCTAATCATGTAAGTATCATATTCAAGTGAAGTTGGACTGATAATTTAATTATTTTCATTATATTTTAAATATTTGCGCCCATCGTCACTACCGCCAAAACTTTATCAACTAACATATATGGTTGTATCTAAGGACAGCAAAACAAATCTCACTCTTTTGCCCAAAATCATGTTGCTTCTTTGTAAGTGATGTACTTAGAAGCCGTCTGCTCTTCCACTTGTTTGAGATTTGTGTAAAACTCCTCTACGGTCCTGAAAATGCAAGGTGGCGACATCTCATTATTGGCCATGTTTACAAGTAGTATCGTTCCCGGGGCAACCGGCGTATGCATTCCCAGTCATGATATTACGTCATTTCCGCTACCCCTATTCCTAGGGGTCCGATAAATCATCCACCTTTACCTTGCAGGTGTTCGTCAACTTCCTGACTGTGACTGAAAGACCCGACGGTAACTCCCGAGGGACAATTATACTTTGCGTGTTGCACCAGTGTGTGGGGAAAAAGGGGTGTTTGCGTGTCTGTGTATTTTATAACTGTTTGTGATGTATGTGGTGTATGTATTTTTAAACCGGACTATTTATTATATTTAAATAGAGTATTTATATATATTTTTGTACTGGTTTTTAGTGTTTTAACCTTGATTGATTTTGCACATCAGTTGGATTGGTCCGTGGGCTAGAAAACCCAGGGGGGAATCCTCATGCAGTCAGTCTTGGTTGAGGTGAGCTACGGAACACTTGTTAACAACCAGAGAGTACGAGCACAAGTTTTGTAATTGTTTTGATTATTGAATTTCATTTGCTATCTTTTGAAAAAGTCTTTGTTTAGTTTGAATAGTTTAATTTTGATTGATTATTTTGCTTGGAGTTTTTTCTTTTGTTTTCTCTGGACGACAATTTTCCGGTCTGTACGAAAAATAAAAACACCATTACTGGCTTGGAACATCGACTCCTTGTCCTGCCTTCCAGGCCGTGAGGCTAGCCCGGCAACATTTGGTGTCAGAAGTACTTGGCGACATTTGGTGTCAGAAGTACTCGGCGACATTTGGTGTCAGAAGTACTCTGCGACATTTGGTGTCAGCAGTACTTGGAAACGCCTCCAGAGAGGGCAGTGGAGAAGATGCCACCCAAGACCAGGACTGGTAGGGAGGCTGAGGCCCAACCCCATGAGCAGGGGGATGATACGACAACACCAGCAGAGGCTCCAGCTCCAGCAGAGGGAGCTGTGTCGGAGTTAACCAACCTGGTGAAGACCCTGTTGCAAGCTCAAGCATCCCGGGATGAGAAATGGGAGAGAATGGCGCAGTCACAGGACCAGCGCTGGAAGAACATGGTGCACCAATTCAACCTGCTTCAAGGCCACATGGAGGAGCTTCGAGAGGGCAGTGAGGTTCCAGATCCACAACACCCCAACCTCCAGCAGCAGTGGAGGCACAACCCCAGCTGACCTTCAAGGAGCCCAAGCTCCACCCACTCACCAAAGAGGACGACATCAAACACTTTCTGGCCACCTTTGAGCGTGTCGCAACGACCTGCAGATGGTCAGACTCTACATGGGCCATCAGGCTGGTGCCATTGCTGACTGGAAAGGCACGCAGCGCTTTTGTAGCAATGGACAGGCGGGAGACGGAAGACTACGGCAAGGTAAAGGAGGCCATCCTGAAAAAATATAACATCAACGCTGATACCTACCGTATGAGATTCTGTTCTGCTGTCATCATGCCGGATGAGACCCCCAAAGAGCTGTATGTGCGGCTGAAGGAGCTGTTCGTGAAATGGGTGAGGCCTGAGGAGCACTCACTAGAAGACATTTGTGAGCTCATGGTTCTTGAGCAGTTCATGGACATGCTGAACCCAGACATGGCAGTGTGGATACGGGAACATGACCCTAAGTCTACTGAGGAAGCAGCCAGGCTGGCAGACGTTTTCCAGGCAGCTCGGCAGGGAACCAGGGGGCCAAGCGCCAACAGATGGACTGCACGTAAGTCTGATGGGGGTGGTGAGAGTCGTGGTCAGTACCATCATAGACCTAGCTTTAACCGCTACCCAGATAGACACAGGCAGGAGGTCAGGTGCACGTATTGTGGGAAACTGGGTCACACAAAGCCTAACTGTCAGGCTAGGAGCACACACAACACCACAGTCTGCTACACACCTAGACCACACACACCATGCATCCAACACTCACCGAAAGCAGAACAGCTGGTCCAGGTGCTGGTGAATGGCGAGTCAGCAATGGCCCTAGTGGACACAGGTAGTACACAGACCTTAGTACTGGAAAGCCTTGGGTTCCTGAGCTACAGAGACAGGATAAGACCCTGGAGCCACGGTTTAACCAAGCAGCTGAGTGTGGTAAACCAGGTAGTCTGTTGAAAGAGGAACAGTATGTTTTGAAAAATGATATATTGTATCAGGCAAAAGGACAGCAGGAGACATTGGTTGTGCCAAAGCAATTGAGGCATAGAGTACTGACTTTAGCCCACTCCATCCCCTGGTCAGGCCATCTGGGAAAATACAAGACTCTGGCTAGAGTAGGTAGCCGTTTCAGTTGGCCAAATATGTACACTGACATCGCTGAGTTTGTGCGCACATGCCCAGAGTGTCAGCTCACCGCATGCAAGGCAGTCCCACGTGCACCATTACATCCACTCCCAGTCATTGACATACCATTCACGCGGATTGGCATGGACATTGTAGGGCCTCTAGAGAGGAGCAAGAGGGGTAAGAGGTACATCCTAGTTATGTGTGATTATGCCACCAGATATCCTGAGGCATTTCCCCTGAAGAGCATTAAGGCTAGGCAGGTGGCCAACTGCTTAGTACAACTGTTTACTTGGGTGGGGGTGCCAAGGAAGATAGTCACAGATCAGGGTACCAACTTCCTGTCAGTACTCCTTAAGCAGGTCTATAGTCTGTTAGGAGTTAAAGCTATCAAGACCACGCCTTATCACCCCCAGACAGATGGTTTGATGGAACGTTTTAACCGCACGCTGAAGACCATGCTACGCCACTTTGTGTCCCAGACGGGGACTGACTGGGATGAATGGCTGCCATATCTCTTGTTTGCGTACAGAGAAGTTCCACAGGCCTCCACTGGCTTTTCGCCATTTGAACTTTTGTATGATCGGCAAGTGAGGGGGCCATTGGACCTTTTGAAGGAGATGTGGGAGGAGCCAAAAGTGGAGCAGCAGGGCGTGGCAAAATGTGTTGCAAATGAGGCAAAGACTGGAGGAGATGTCTGAGCTTGCGCATCAAAACATGGAGCTGGTGCAGAAAAAAACAGAAAACCTGGTACGACCAGAAAGCCAGGGGGAGAACCTTTGAGCCGGAAGGTGCTGTTGCTACTGCCCACTGACGAGAGCAAGCTGTTGGCTAAGTGGCATGGGCCATATGACATCATCAGGAAGGTGGGAGATGTCACGTATGAGGTCTCTATGCCTGAACGTGGCAAAAAGAGGCAGATCTTCCACGTGAACCTCCTGAAGGAGTACCACGAGCGAGACCAGGTGGAGACACAGCTGTTCGTCCGGGCTGTGGCTGAAGAGGAGGAGCCTGATGAGCAGTTCTTTCCTGTGAAGCCAAATACTGGAACGGTGGACCTGTCGCATCTGGAGGACCATCAGCAGGACCAGATGAGGGCGCTGCTGGATCCGGACTTATTCCAGGAGAGGCCAGGATGGACAACACTTGTGGCGCATGACATCATCTTGAAGCCTGACTCAGTTCCCCAGAGGAGGAGCTATCGGGTGCCAGAACGCCTGCTCCCAGCGCTGAAGGAGGAGCTGGATGTGATGCTGTCACTTGACGTCATGGAGCCGTCTTGCACTGACTGGTGCAGCCCGGTGGTACTTGTCCCAAAGAAGGATGGCAGCATCAGGTTCTGCATTGACTTTCGGCAGGTCAACGCGTTGAGCAAGGTGGACCCTTACCCAATGCCCCGGATAGATGACCTGGTAGAACGCCTGGGGAAGGCAAGGTACATCACCACCATTGATCTGTCCAGAGGGTATTGGCAGGTGCCATTGAGTGCACGAGTGAAGGAGATCACAGCGTTTCGTACCCCGTTTGGATTGTACCATTTTAACATGATGCCGTTTGGACTGCAGGGAGCCCCGGCCATGTTTCAAAGGCTCATGGACAGAGTTTTAAGAGGAGCCAATGAGTTTGCAGCTGCCTATTTAGATGATGTCTGCATATGGAGTAGCACCTGGGAGGAGCATTGCAGTCACCTCACAGGTATTGGACTGCATTCCATAAATCAGGCCTCACTATCAACCCCGGGAAGTGTGCCCTAGCGAAGCAGGAGGTCCACTACCTGGGCTACGTCATCGGAGGTGGGGTCATACGCCCGCAGGTGGAGAAGGTCGATGCCATCCAGAGCTGTACGCCGCCAACTACAAAAAGAAAGGTGAGAGCTTTTTTGGGTTTGGTTGGATGGTACCGACGATTTATAGCTAACTTCTCTGAACGTTCCTCTCCCCTTACTGAGCTCACCCGAGCTACAGCGCCGAACAGAGTGGTCTGGACGGAGCAGTGTGGGGCGGCTTTCCAGGACCTGAAGGGGGCAGTCTGCAGTGACTCTGTTTTGCTGAGCCCGGACTTCAGTAAGCCGTTTATAGTCCAGACGGACGCATCTGGAGTGGGCCTGGGTGCAGTCCTGGTGCAGGAGGGGGACGGACAGCGCAGACCGGTGGCCTTCATCAGCCGGAAGCTGTTCGACCAAGAGAGGCGGTATGCTGCGGTTGAGTTGGAGGCCTTAGCCATCAAATGGGCCCTTGACTCCCTCCGCTACTATCTCCTGGGCAGGCCTTTCAAGCTGGAGACGGACCACCGAGCACTCCAGTGGCTGGAGAAGATGCGGGACACCAACTCCCGTGTTACCAGGTGGTACCTTTCTCTCCAGCCCTACACCTTCACAGTGGAGTATCGCCCTGGTGCTTCGAACAGGGTGGCTGACTTCCTGTCCCGCATCCCGGAGGATGAGGGGTAGAGAGTACCCTTGTCAACCCTGCATGAAAGGTTATCCCTTTTCCTGGGACGACAGGTGTCGTCTGCAGAGGAGGGGGGGGAAGTGTAACTGTGCGGTAGCCCGTTACCATTTTTACACCACAGTTCATCGCTAAAACACCACACGACACACGCTTTTTAAACACAGCCTTTTATTTGTTTTAAAACCACACGTGAGCATGCAGCTGGCAGTCACGGAAGAACGGCATCTGCAACACAACAAATACACAGCGTTTCAATAAACTGTTCTTACCATCAGGAGTTGTCAACTGATATAAGAACTATGGACATGGCAAACATTTTCCGTTGGCAAACAATAGCTAACAAACCAGACAAACAAGGGAGGCTAACAGCAGCATGGCTTACCTTGCAGGTGTTCGTCAACTTCCTGACTGTGACTGAAAGACCCGACGGTAACTCCCGAGGGACAATTATACTTTGCGTGTTGCACCAGTGTGTGGGGGAAAAAGGGGTGTTTGTGTGTCTGTGTATTTTATAACTGTTTGTGATGTATGTGGTGTATGTATTTTTAAACCGGACGATTTATTATATTTAAATAGGGTATTTATCTATATTTTTGTACTGGTTTTTAGTGTTTTAAACTTGATTGATTTTGCACATCAGTTGGATTGGTCCGTGGGCTAGAAAACCCAGGGGGAATCCTCATGCAGTCAGTCTTGGTTGAGGTGAGCTACGGAACACTTGTTAACAACCAGAGAGTACGAGCACAAGTTTTGTAATTGTTTTGATTATTGAATTTCATTTGCTATCTTTTGAAAAAGTCTTTGTTTAGTTTGAATAGTTTAATTTTGATTTTTTTCGCTTTTGTTTTCTCTGGACGACAATTTTCCAGTCTGTACGAAAAATAAAAACACAATTACTGGCTTGGAACATCGACTCCTTGTCCTGCCTTCCAGGCTGTGAGGCTAGCCCGGCAACAATTCCATAAGTAAATGTTATTTTAAAATGCTTCTAGCTCAAGACTGTACTTTTAAAAAAGCTGGTGTCTCAATGCAGCTACAAGGAGGAGTAACTTGAAAAATGTGATTTTGTGGCTATGCACATTTTTTTTTCCATGGACTCCTCAAATATGAGGTACTGAGCTGAAGGATGCCTTTTCAAGGATTCACAATCACAATATCTGTCTGAAAAAAACTTGCAACTTACAAATTTTGTATCCAAAATGTCATGCTGGTGTAGCTGAGCCAATCTCAGCAAAATAATATACTATTTAGTGATATGAAATTATCTGTTAAAATATGTGTTTTTACACTTGTGAGTCATAAGAAATGTTGTAGGGCACTCAGCATTTAAATGTCACGACCATGTTCAATCTGTGCTGGTGGCTGCTGTGTCACCAAGGTGGGTGTTTTCCTTTTATGAGTCAGGAAGGCTCTCTCAGAGAAGGCAATAACAAACCCCTCTCTCTCTCTCTCTCTCTCTGTCAGACTAAAACATACAAGCGTTTGTCAAGTATTAAGATCTGGGTATTAAGTGTGAATGTGACTTGTACATTAAATGGAATGGGCATTACGGTTAAGCCACAGCCCACCTATATTAGAAATAGAAAGTCTTTTCTATTTTGCTGCATAAACAGCACTTAATGGCAGGGCCGACTGGCCCTTGTGGAAAAAGACTGAAGTATTTCTCCTGCAGGGTTTACTGTAATTGCCTGGACCTTGGCCTGTGTGACAGAGGGTGGCTTTCTTAGATAGAGCATCAGAGATCTTGCTGGCACAACTTTTATTGGCCCCAGTGCCCTAAACAACAGGGAAAGGTCACGCAGCTCCTTTGAAATCCCTCTGTGGCTGGGGTGGCTATGGGTCCTCCATGCCCCTAGGTGGCCCACGGGGAGGCCTGTTGGACCCTTAGTGCCGTTGGGTTTTATTTCATAATCACGTGCAGTTTGGCTTAACAACATGCCCATCAGCGATCGTTTCAAAATCACAAAGATTAATGCACATTTCAAGTGTTTTCCAAGTACAGGATTTCTCATTCGTATAACTAAAATGTGCATTTGCATGAATAAGTTGAATGGAAACCTGATGGAGGTCCAGGCTTTACAAAGGAACAATCTTTCCATGCATTCCTTTTGCCTGGGCAGGGTAGGAGATGTTTTCTTGGAGCACTTTTCACTATATTGCTTAAAATCCCCTTCACACCCCGATGGCAACCAATTAATTAAATGCTCTAACACAAAAATAAAATGTTAGTCACCTGTGGGATGGACAGGACTAAAACCACAATATCCAATCATTTTAAGTGATCCATTTGAAATGATTAAATCATCATATGTCTTTCAAACTCAGCAGGGATTTTTGATTTTTGTTCCTCAAATTTGGAGGTGTGACTTGGGGGGGGGGGGGGGGGGCTTTACTGTCTGAAGCTGGGATCAGATGTCAGATGTGGCTGGGATGAGGTAACTGTTGATATCTGGGTAATGGCTGTGTGTATGTGTGTGTGTAGTTCCCGTCACCTCGCCTCTCACACATACTTGGTTTTATTGTGACCTGACCATTCTGCCGTATCGATTTCCCTTTGCAATCACAAAGCTGCATCCTCAGTGCAGGTTACATGTTATGGAAGCTTGAGAGCTTCTTGGTGATTTACTAGCAGTAGCCACTGTAGCCTCTGCTTCTGAGTGGTTTTCTTTTGTTTGGTTAGTGCATGTGTGGTTTTGGGTGGCAGATGTGTGTGTGGGCCGTGCATCTCTCCCCATGTTCTGTTCTGAGGGCAATTAAGTGATATGTGGCCTGTGGCGGGTGGCTGATTGAATCGAGCCTCATGTGTGTGAATGCTGCCTTTGCCAGAGGAAAGAGGTTGTGACCTCTTCCACACTCCGCAGTCATTGACTGACCCCTGTGTATGTGTGTGTGTTCTTCCCATAGGCAGCCAGTGAGATGCAGGGCACATGAACGCCAGCACCTTCAACACACTGCTCGTGATGGAGGGAGTCGACATCAATGAGAGGTAAGGAGTGTGTGTGTGCAAGTGTGTGTGTGTGTGTGTGTGTGTGTGTGTGTGTGTAAGACAGAAACAGAGTGCATGTTTATAAGTATGTGTGTAGTGTGTATACGTTTGTGTTAGTGCATGAAAGAGGGAATATGTATTTGTGTGTGTGTGTGTGTGTGTGTATGTGTGTGTGAAAGACAGAAACAGAGTGCATGTTTATAAGTGTGTGTGTAGTGTGTATACGTTTGTGTTAGTGCATGAAAGAGGAAATATGTATTTGTGTGTGTGTGTGTGTGTGTGTGTGTGTGTGTGTGTGTGTGTGTGTCTTTGTGTGTGTATATGAGGAGCAAGTGCAATGACTGTTTGTCACTGTCAAAGCTGCACTGCGCTGGTGTTGGTAGGGGGACTGATGTCATGTGTTGAGCCGTTTGGTGGAGAGTCAGTGATGGTGCTCCAGAGCTCTCTGCTAATGCGCCATTTGTCTTTGTGACAGAGGAAGGAGGTCACGCGTCCTTTGCAAGATAAGATTGTGGAGAGGATGACACATCTGTAATTATACCAAGCCGTCAGTTACAGACTTAAAGGAGAAATTCGGTGCAAAATGAACATTGTGTATGTTTTTACACCGGATTTTACCTTTAAACACACACACACACACACATACATAGACGTACACACACTCAAGCACACACGTGCGCCCACACGCACACACACACAACAAAACACAAGCAGACAAATATTTTAGATAGCACGTGGTGTTTTCATGAACAGCTTTCTCCAGACAGCATGTAATACTATAGGTCATAGTGTATCCCCAGGTTAGTGATACCCATTACTTATAGGTTACTCATTGGTTATGTATTGATTACTCATTGATTACCTATCTCCGATTATAGCTCCATGACAGTTCCTTCCGCATGCGAGTTGAGACACACACGCACACACACACACACACACACACACGCACACACACACACACACACACACACACACACTAAATCCTTATTCTCTCTACTCCTCCCACAGTGAATCACTGTAACAAAGTTTATGGTGATCCAAGTCAGTTTTACTGCTCTGGGTCACTGTCCATAAGGCTCTTTGTACTGTATAATAAGTTATCCGTATTGTTTCATTTTCAACTGTTCAGTTCAACACTGTTGTATCTCCATCACCTGCTGCCCTCTAGAGCAGGTGCTTGGTGTTTGTGTGTATGTGTGTGTGTGTGTGTGTAGAGTAGAGTAGAGTAACTTTATTGATCCCAAAGGAAATTAAGGTGTCTCGTAGCATACACATAATATACATTACACAAATAAATACACATTACAAAACGAATTAACTGTATTGCACACATCAGCATACATACAACATTCACTTAAATGGGTAAGGGGGGGGGGGGGGTACAGAAGTGACATTATAAGGTGCCTTGCAGTAATCCAATTGAACAGATTAAAGTGACTAATAAGATTGTCCAGAGTTTGAGGAATAGTCCTTAGTGCAAGTAATAAATAGTAATGCAAAACAGTGCAGTACAATGTTGTCCAGGATATTGTAGGATAGTGTAGGTTGACCAGTGTTCATGGAATAGTCCTTTAGTGCAGGAAGTAATCCAAGTAGTGCAGAACAATGTTGTCCAGGATAGTGTAGTGGTCATCACCAGGGACAGCAAAAGAGTGGTGTGTGTGTGTGTGAGTGTGTGTGTGTGGGGTGCAGCTCAAGCAGTCCAGTCCATTATGCTCAGCTCCCTCTGTGTGGTGTTGTAGAGCTGTATGGCCCTGTGAACAAAGGACCTCCGGAGCCTGTCAGTCCTGCAGGGGAGGGACCGCAGTCTGTCACTGATCACACTCCTCTGGTGTGCAGGGGGTGGCAGTCATTGTCCAGTATAGAGTGCAGCCTGCTCAGGGTCCTCCTCTCAGCTATTGTAGAGAGAGCATCCAGCTCTGTGCCCACCACAGACCCTGCCTTCCTCACCAGTCTGTCCAGACGACCAGTGTCCCTCTTCTTAGTGCTACCACCCCAACATACCACAGCATAGAAGAGCACACTGGCCATAACAGACTGGTAGAACATCAGCAGCAATCTGTTGCAAACATTCAGTCTCCTCAGGAAGTAAAGCCTGCTCTGCCCCTTCCTGTACAGGGCATCCAAATTAGCAGACCAGTCCAGTTTATTGTCGAGGAGTACCCCCAAGTACTTGTAGGTGCAGACTGCCTCAACATTCACCCAACTGAGACAGGCACCAGTGGTGGGGCGGTTCTCCTAAAGTCCACAACCATTTCCTTGGTTTTGACACCACCCAACAAATTCCTCCACAAGGTCTCTGTACTCCCCCTCCTGTCCATCCCTGATACACCCCACAATTGCAGTGCCGTCAGAGAACTTCTGCATGTGACAAGTCTCTGAGCTATAGCTGAAATCAGTGGTGTACAGAGTAAACAGTACAGGGGAGAGCACAATTCCCTGCGGCGCCCCTGTGCTGCTGACCATGGCCTGAGATGTAAAGTTCCCTAGTCTGACAACCTGGGGCCGTTCAGTGAGGTAATCTGTGATCCAGGTCACCAGACTAGGCTCCACTCCCATCCGCAGCAGTTGGTCTTTTAACAGAAGTGGCTGAATGGTGTTGAAAGCGCTGGAGAAATCAAAGAACATGATTCTCACAGCACTGACTCCTTTGTCCAGGTGAGAGTGCACCCTGTGCAGCAGGCACAGGATAGCGTCCTCTACTCCCACACTTTCATGATAGGCAAACTGAAGGGGGTCCAGTGCATGGCGAACCTGGGGTTTGAGATGGTTGAGCAGCAGCAGCCATTCAAGGGCCTTCATTATGTGTGAGGTGAGGGCAACTGATCTGTAATCATTAAGTTCTTTAGGGTGTGCCTTCTTTGGGATAGGTATCAGGCAAGAAGTTTTCCACAGTGTCGGGACCTTGCCTATCTGCAGACTCCTGTTGAAGAGGTGTTGGAGAGGCTCAGCTAATTCCACTGCACAGGTCGTGAGCAATCTAGCACAGACGCCGTCTGGGCCTGCAGCCTTGGACTTTAGCCTTTTCAGTACTCCTCTCACCTGGTCAGCAGTGACTGTGGGTGATGGGTGTTGGTGGTCCATAGCCAGGGCTGAGGGGGTGGGTGTGGGGGGTGGTGGATGTGGGGGGTTTCTGAGCAGAGGTGTGGGTGTGGGGAGGGGGTGATGGGAGTGGGGGGTGGTGAGTGTGGGGGGTCCATGAGCAGAAGTGGGGGGTGGGGAGGTGTGATGTCACAGGTTGATCCGTCCATGTCAGGGTGGTTGTTAACAGAGGCAGGTTTGGGAGGTGCGCTGGAGGTGCTGGAGGTGTCAATGGAGGTGTCAATGGCTGCCCCATGGCCAGAGTTGCTGAACTGGTTGTAGAAGTGGTTCAGCTCGTTGGCCCTGGACATGTCACCCTCAGCCTTGCCACCCTTTCCACCAAGCCCAGTGATGTTCCTTACACCCCTCCATACCTCCTTCATGTTGTTGTCCTGCATTGTCAGCTCCACCTTCCTCCCATAAGCCTCCTTGGCCTCCCTCAGGCTTCTCTTCAGCTCTCCCTGCACACTCTTCAGCTCTGTCATGTTGCTCTCCTTAAAAGCTTTTTTCTTCTTATTAAGGAGTTTTTTGACATCACTAGTTACCCAGGGCTTGTTATTGGGGTAGCAGCGCACTGTCTTAGTGGGTACTACAGTGTCCATGCAGAAGTTGAGGTAGTCAGTCGTGCATGAGGTGACCTCCTCCAAATTATCACTGTCCTGTAGTACACTCCATTCAGTAGACTCGAAACAATCCGTCAGTGCCTCTGCTTCTGGTGTCCATTCTCTGAAAGTGTGTGTGGTGACTGGAAGTTGTTGTACTCTTGGCTTGTACACTGGCTGGAGATGGATGAGGTTGTGATCGGAGTTACCCAAGTGAGGAAGGGGGGTTGCTGTGTATGCATCCCTCACGTTAGTATACAAGAGATCGATTGTCCTATTTTTCCTTGTTGCACAGCCCACACATTGGTCAAAGTTAGTGAGATTGGAGTCAAGGGTGACATGATTGAAATCTCCCGTTATGGCAAAGAAAGCGTCTGTGTGTTGTGTTTATAGCCTCGCAACAGTCGTTTGAATGACATCACAGGCAATGTCGGGTACTGCACGCGGAGGAATGTAAACACAGATAATTACGGCATGTGTAAATTCTCTTGGGATGTAATAAGGACGCATGCTCACTGCCAGTAGCTCTACACCTTGCTACACACTTTCTCCTTCACCGTTACATGTCCTGGATGACACCACTTGTTATTGATGTACATGATCAGGCCACCTCCTTTCTTTTTCCCTGAGAGTAAATTGTCTCTGTCCAGTCTAGCTGCGCTGAAGCCCGGCAAGTCAATGTTGACAGTAGGAGTGAGGTTATTTAGCCACGTTTTCGTAAGGCAAATCAGACTCGACTCTCTAAACAGTTTTTGGTTTCTTACCAGGGCAGTCAGCTCATCGTTTTTGTTGGTCAGTGAATTCACGTTCCCCATTACGATTGCTGGAACAGTGGGCTTAAATCTCCACTTCTTCTCACGTTGCCTAGCTTTAACGGCGACTCCAGCTCTGCATCCACGAAAGCAGAATAGTTCCTTGGGGATGTTCCCGTGGGCCGCTCCGCTGGCAAACTTGCGCTGGCAAACTCGTGTAAACAAGTTTGTTGTTGTTCGAACGTTGCATAGAATTGCCCGTATCCATTGAAAAAATTAAAAAAAAAATTACTTCTGACCACAAGCAGAAGTTGAGAAAATAATAGTAATAATAGTAATACTAATAACTCTAGAAAAAAACGGCACACAGACGAACATAAAAGACAAAACAATACGGAGCTACTGAGACATGCTGCCACTCTTGTCAGCACCTAGCAACCAGCACCAGTGTGTGTGTGTGTGTATGTGTGATTGTGTCACTGACTTACATCTCTGGAGTGGACAGTGGGTAAGATCAGATGCACCTCCATCTGTTTCAAAGGTAAGCAAGTGGTTGGGACCAGCGTGGTGCTTACAGAGTGTCACACAGGCATAGTCCTGTTTAGTTCAGTAAATAAATGATCATAAGCAATAATGTTTCATGGAGCATGTTTTCCTTCAGAAAATGTCAGAATTGCTATGTCTTTCTAAAGAAAATGATTCTGTGAGTTGATCTTGAATTAAGTGGTCTCTCTGAAATAATGTGTAAACAGGGGCAGGGTCATAGGCTAGCGTTTAAGGTGTTAAACCTGCAGCCAAAGGGTCACAGTTCAGTTCCTGACACCAACAGGTGGGTGGAGGGAGGAATGACAAGCGCTTTACTCCATCCTCCCCTGTCACTAAGGTACCCTGAGCATGGTACCGTCCCCAAACACTGCTCCACAGGGAACCAGGGAGCCTCAGGCTACATCTTTGCTCACACGTGTCATGGGGTAAAAGAGACCGAGGGCCCCATCATGCCGCGGCGCATTGTGCTGTCATTACTATTCTGTGCCAGTGCATCGTTCATTTTTTCAGTCAAAAAATCATGTTGTCTAGATAGACACTGCGCCCTCATGGGTATGTCAGCGAAAAGAAGAGGTGTGGTCTAACTCAAAGCGCAGCAGATGCTATTATGAGGCAAAAATCAAATTGCTGATGACCAACAAAAACTTGGTTTATCATCAGTTGCGCATTGCTAAAAAGCTATTTTAGGGGTGCACAACACTTTGAACCCAGATGCACCTGCTGCTGCGCCAGAGAGACAAGCTCAACTGGCAGAAGAGCTGCAACATGTATAGCCATGTATTTTAATGTTTTAGTTGTCAAAGGGGCACAAATATATAGCAATGTTCTGCAGTTTATCTACGATTTCTTTTGTCGTTTTAATTAAACAGCGTGGCAAGTGTAAAGTGTAAGTGAAATGTAATGGACAAATCAACAACAAGAAAACGAATGGACTAAGGGTTTGATGACCTATACCTTCCGTTTATTTTTGATGTTTCTTTTGAGTTGGAAGCGTTTGTTGGAAGCGTTTCTAACGTTGTTGTACCGCTTTCGGCACTGTTCGGAAGTGTTCTTCTTGCCAAAGGAAGAGGACACAGTTATTGAAGATATTTCCTCCCATACTTCCTTGACCTGCGGAGGTTTGGGGGGATTCTTTCCATCCCCGAAGATTAACTGCTCACATGCTTTTACTTAACACACGAGCAGATCGGTCTCCTGCTGTCTGGGTAAATCCGCCATCGTAATAGCAACAGGCCATGGAAAATGCGATGCTGGCTTTTCAAGGGAATGAGAGTATAAATTCTGATTGGTTAATTGTATGTTACGCCCCCATGACTAATGAAGTAATTTAAGACCAATCCTTTTGAACAATGCGCCTGGCGCAATGTTCACTTTTCCCGCCGTCAAAATACCAAATTGTGTCGGGAACGTCCCCAAAGCAACTTGCGCGACAGACTTTAGACAATGCATATATGAACGTGAAAATAGAGCCCTCAATTTCACTGTGTGTTCTGTGTGATCACAATGACAAGTGCAAATCACTTTATACAATTACGTATGGTTTTAGGGCACAGCAGACATTCAACGATTGCCCAAATTTACATATTCCCATTCACACACATGGGTAGAACACTATGGGAGCACACCTCGCTGGAGTACTTGACATCACACAGCCTGTCAGTCAAAGGTTAGAAGTCAGAACAGAGCCAAACGCTGATGATGGGCTAGACCAGTGGTTCTTAACCTTGTTGGAGGTACCGAACCTCACCAGTTTTCATATGCTCATTCACCGAACCCTTCTTTAGTAAAAAATAAAATGATTTTTTTACTGGTGCAGAAAATGAACCGTGCATTAACATCACCTTGTTCAAATAACAAAACCAACACAGTGCATGAACTCACAACAAGGCTCCACCGAACCCCTGAGACTGACTCACCGAACCCCTATAGGGTTCGATCGAACCCAGGTTAAGAAACACTGGGCTAGACCCAAAATGTTTCTTTCCGAGTTTTCTGCATGGCCTGTGTGGTTTTCAGTTTATTTGTCCAATACAGATTTATGAAATCATTCAGCCTGTGTGGTCCGGCAGGTGTGGTCCAGTTCTGTCTCAATTGCCAAGAGAGACACTATTTGAACTATTCGCATTTTTGAAAACCCGTAAATGATACAACGAATGAACTTTTCTAAAGGTCCTTTAGTTTTCCAAAGGCCCTTGAGTTGTAAGTGTCCGTCAGTGTCCCTCCTGTGTGTGTTTATGTGTATGTGTAAAACTTTGACCTTGTGCTTTTAAACAACATTAGTTGTCATGGTGCAATAACAATGACTTGATCAATCTGAAAAAAAGCAATTTTTGTTTTGTAAAAAAATTATTAGTTTAATAATGTCAGCCTACGTTTAGCTGACCCGTATTTGTGTAACCTGGAACGGTTGGACATTCCCATTAGCAAAAGATAAATCATCAGCAAAGGTTACATTATTAAACTAATAATTGTTTTACAAAACAAAAATTGCTTGCTTAGCAATGTTCTGTCTTTCTGGCACTGGAATAGCCCATTGACTCAGACGTGACGTGATGGTAAGAGGTTTGGGGGGAAAAAACAGCAGTGCTGCTTTGCGACTGTTGACTTTTATTTTGACAAGTTTTTGTCGTTCTGTCTTCCACATTCATGAAAGGTCTGGTATGAATGTTAAGTCATGTCTCATGAAACAGTCATGAATGCTTTATGTGAAGTTTATGACAGCTGCTATGAATGTGTTATGAACTCACCCGTCAAGTAAAGTGTTACCAAAGTTTCTTCTCTATAAGAACCTGGAACCTTAAATAAGTTCCTGTGGGGAGACGAGACTGATTATGGCCCAGTATGGTTCCTGGAGAGTGGTTCCCTGTCCGCTTAAGATTGACAGGAAGTGCCCACAGGACACAGAAAACTGTTCAGATCACCTTTCAGTGCTACAGGTATCTGATTTCTTTCAGAAGGGAGCCAGCCACCACTGCACCTGCTCCACACAGGCAGGCTGTCTGACATAACCACGAGCGAGGGTGCAGTGGTAAAATAAGAGTTGGCCAAACTGTGAATCTGCTGATCACAGTGACATGGACACACTATGTGGCATCAGGTGTTTTTAAAAGATATTCAAAACAATAATAAAAATAATAATATCAGTGTTTCAGGGGTAGATCATGTAGTGTGTTGGATTTGGATAAACTGCACTATGAGGTGAAAAAACTGTATTCATAAGTGAATAAACTCTGTTAAAAGGTGTTTCTCCCAAGTACACATACACACACAATGGCATAGATACAGTATGTCACAAAAGTGAGTACACCCCTAACATTTTTGTACTTTTTTTATTATATCTTTCCATGGCAGAAGTCGTTATATCTTTCCATGGGAGAAGTCTAAAGATATAATACTTTTCTACAACGTAAAGTAGGCAGTGTACAGCTTATATAACAGTGCAAATTTGCTGTTCCCTCAAAATAACTCAACACACAACCATTAATGTCTAAACCACTGGCAACAAAAGTGAGTACACCCCTATGTGAAAATGTCCAAATTGTGCCCAATTAGCCATTTTTCCTCCTGGTGTCCCATTAGTGTTACAAGGTCTCAGGTGTAAATGGGTAGAAGTTGTGTTAAATTTGGTGTTATCACTCTCACACTCTCTCATACTGGTCATTGGAAGTTCAACATGGCACCTCATGGAAAAGAAAGGATTTAAAAAAGAAAATTGTTGCTTTACATGAAGATGGCCTAGGTTATAAGAAGATTGCCAACACCCTGAAACTGAGCTGCAGCACAGTGGCCAAGACCATACAGCGCTTCAAGAGGACAGGCTCTACTAAGAACAAGCCTCGCCATGGTCGACCAAAGAAGTTGAGTGCATGTGCTCAGCATTATATCGGAGGCTGTGTCTTCAAAATAAGCGTAGGATGCTGCAGCATTGCTGCAGAGGTTGAAGGGGTAGGGGACCGCCTGTCAGTGCACAGACCATACGCTGCACACTGCATCAAACTGGTCTGCATGGCTGTCGTCCCAGAAGGAAGCCTCTTCTGAAGATGATGCACAAGACAGCCCGCAAACAGTTTGCTGAAGACAAACAGACTAAGGGCATGGATTACTGGAACCATGTCCTGTGGTCTGATGAGACCAAAATAAACTTATTTGGTTCAGATGGTGTCAGTGTGTGGCGGCAACCAGGTGAGGATTACAAAGACAACTGTGTCCTGCTAACAGTCAAGCATGGTGGAGGAAGTGTCATGGTTTGGGGCTGTATGAGTGCTGCCGGCACTGGGGACCTACACTTCATTAAGGGAACCATGAATGCCAATATGTACTGTGACATACTGAAGCAGAGCATGATGCCCCCCTTTGAAACTGGGCCGCAGGGCGGTATTTCAACATGGTAACGACCCCAAGCACACCTCCAAGATGACGCCTTGGGTGAGGGTGAAGGTGATGGACTGGCCTAGCATGTCCCCAGACCTGAACCCAATTCAGCATCTGTGGGGCATCCTCAAATGGAAGGTGGAGGAGCTCAAGGTCTCAAGCTCAAGGTCAGCTCCGTGATGTGTCATGTAGGAGTGGAAGAGGATTCCAGTGACAACTTGTGACTCTAGTGAACTCCATGCCCAAGAGAGTTAAGGCAGTGCTGGAAAATAATGGTGGCCACACAAAATATTGACACTTTGGGCACAATTTGGACATTTTCACTTAGGGGTGTACTCACTTTTGTTGCCAGTGGTTTAGACATTAATGGTTGTGTGTTGAGTTATTTTGAGGGAACAGCAAATTTGCACTGTTATATAAGCTGTACACTGCCTACTTTACGTTGTAGAAAAGTATTATATCTTTAGACTTCTCCCATGGAAAGATATAATAAAAAAAGTACAAAAATGTTAGGGGTGTACTCACTTTTGTGACATACTGTACACACACACACACACACACACACACACACAAACACACACACAGACAAACACACACATTTGCGCAAACACCCACATAAATTCCAGGAAATGACCTAGAAGTAGGGTAATAGAGTCATTCTTCACCCAAAGCTTTACAGAACCTGTCTATGAGCTACTCCACAGCTGTTTGTTTAAACACACACACACACACACACGCACACACACACCTACACACACGCACACACACACCTACACGCACACACCTAACGCACACACACACACACACACACACACACACAGTCCACCTCTGCTGACAAAAAGCATGAATGAATAGTGTTTGAGGGAAGGCATTAGTTACTCTGCATGCACCTGAGGAAAGCCATTTGCAAGGGGGCAGGGTCACGAGGCATGCGTCCAGACACTCCCCTGTTAGCACTGACTGAGACTGGGCCGCCAGGATGTTTTTGTATGTGTGTGTGTGTGTGTGTGTGTGTGTGTGTGTGTGTGTGTGTGTCAGTGTTTGATCCCTTTCTCCTCAGGACTTCAACACATGGCCCATGAGCAAAGTCCATAATCCTCGCCACTGCCCTAAGCCAGAGATCACCTATGGGGGCATTCATGGCCTGTGTGGCATTGTTTGTGATGTTACTGTCTCTCCATGGTTCTGGCGTGCGTTTCCCAAACAACGACGGACGTTAGCATTTAACCACCGTTGTCCGATGTAGGTTCAAATGACACAAGAGTCCGATACGACTGTTTCCCGAAACTCTCCATCTACCTACATACAACCGAAGTCTGAACTATGTCAGTTTGGACTTCCGTCTTTAAAAACTGCAAAGTATCCAGATGTGTCGGAAGTGCTCGGAGAGTATTTGGATGCATTCGTTGTGCAGAGATGACAGAAACGACACCACGACAGTAAGCAACAAGAACGTAGCCTTATTTCAATTAAGCCGTATGTATGACAACTTCAGCAACTTAGCAAAATGTTACCCAACACAATCATGTCCTTTACTCATTAAACGGCAGTGAGTGAATACGTTTGTAATGATATGATCGTGTGTTTCATTTATGCTACCCTACATAGATCTACATATAAATATAACTAAGGCAAGTAAAAGCGCATGTGGTGGAATGATCCACTATGCAAACCTTCTCACTTTATACGGGTTAGAATCCTGCTAAATGGTAATCAATTTGAAACACGTGGATCTGTGATCCGTGATCATAGTCTACATTACAGTATTAAAACGATCTGTAAGATCAGCAAATAACTTTAATAATCCAACAACATTTTGCAACAACTTTTGGTGTCTTGTGGGGTGTATTTTCTATCTTCCTTTTACATGATCTGGAAAGGCAGGCATAAAGTAAATGAAGTGAATTAAAGTAAAATCATTCAGGCAGAGGGTGGCGGTAAAGCATCGACTGGTGCCTAATCCGACACAAGAAGGCCAAAGGTGATGAGCAAGACGTCGCCTGTACATAAACCAACATAAACAATGGTCTAACGACAGGTCCAAGCTAATCGTTCGAACGACACAACTTAACGATGGAACTTCCGATGGATCGTCCAGACTTGGGAAACACCTGCGACCTACAGCAGTGTCGTTAGTCCATTGTTCAAACCAACGAAGTTGGTAAGGAAGTTAGCAATGACGGTTTTGGGAAACGCACCCCTGGGCTGGTGTAGGGCTGTTTGTGGTAGTGTCATTCTTGCTCATGAGAAATGCTGTTTTTTTACTGCCCTGCACAACATACATATTTATATTAGGCCCTCCTGTTTCCCACAATGCATCCTGGTACCCTAATTGAGTCCAGGCATCGGCCTGCCAGCCTCTGTTGCACTATAGTGGGATACTG